>BHEV01006357.1:0-29400 GCA_004319985.1 Emydocephalus ijimae | reverse complement strand
ACCGGCCCCAGATCCTACCTTGTGCAATGCCTTGATGATAAACTTTGGAAATGGCATATCGACCAATTACGGTCACGACTTACAGCAGCCAGCCCGCAACTCCCCTACAACCAAACTGAGGGGGGGGGGAGGTACGGAAGATGTGGAAATCATAGAGAACCCACTCGAAGGAAACGACGATTTAAATGTAACTCAAGAAGTGGAGCCGGAGGGAGAAACGTTTGCGCCTCAGGGAATTGCAGAAAATGGGGGCAATGACATGGAAGTGAACTCTGAACCAGAGGCAGCCCCACCACCAAGCGGCGATCTACCTCAGCTGGATTGCAACCAGCCAATACAAAGGAAATCTAAGAGACTGAAAAGACAACCGTCCTATTTAAAGGACTATACCTTGAACTAAGGAATCAGGGGGGAGGGGTGTTGTGTATGTATATAAGTAATAAAGTATGAGCTTGGAGTAAGTGCAGGGTTCTGGCCCTGCACTTCTGATTGGCTGTTAAGCGGCCGGACGGATTGGCCCATTCCAGGGAATCCGATTGGCCCTTAACAGAGAGTTCCTATTGGTTAAAAAACTAGTGTTCCTAGCTTGTTATTGGTTAAAACGTTACAAGGGTTGCCTGTATAAGTCGGGGTTTACTGCTGTTATTTGGAGAAGTCACAATGTAAATAAAGAGCTGAAGTTCACCGTTCAGAGGCTTGTCTCCATTCATTCTCACCCATGCTCAATACTTAACACAAGGAGCACAGCTTATTTAGAAGCAGTGGAAAATATATACATATATTGTGTTTTAGAAAGAAGCTATCAGCTTTCAAACTGTTCAAAGTGATAAGAATTTCTTACCAGCACTTTCCTCCCAGACTTGGTAAAAAAGGCAAATATTGTGTGAAAAATGTTCTCCTTTTCCTGAGGAATGACACATGGTGTTGAGTTATTCTGAAAAGAGCAGTTCCCTTTGTCCTGAGCAACCTAAAGACAAATCACAAAGCACACCCTGTAACTTTGTACACCATTTTTTGGACATCTTGATATTTAACTTATTATTCATCTGCTGTAGTTGCTGTTAAAACTCATACTTTTTCATGACCTATAAGAAAATATAATGAAACAAAAACTATTTTTGCCGCCAATTTTTACTGCCAGAAAGATACTCCTTGTTTAAATACATGAATTGATTGCAGTAAAAGCAAAGTGAAAATTGTACCTATAAAAATGCTAGGGAAGGGGGATCAATTTTTATTTGATGATTATAGCCAGTCATAAAACAATTTTATTTGGAAGTGTGAAACATCTATTTTCATGAAATGGAGTGATGATTGCATCTCCATAATATGATTGCTGTTCACTATGGCTACAGAGATGTTATTCAGCAGGTTCTGACCAGTTCTGGAGAACCGGTAGCGGAAATTTTGAGTAGTTTGGAGAACCAGCAAATACGACTTCTGACTGGAGATTTTACAGTATCCTTCCCCTGCCATGCCCACCAAGCTAAAGCCAAAGAACTGGTAGTAAAAAAATTTGAATCCCACCACTGTGTGACTCCACCCAACATCACTGTGGAAATCTCAAACAGTAAGATTGCAGGGAAAGAACTCTCAAAGCAAGAGCTACCATGGGAAGGAGCCCCCCCCCAATTCACATGCTTGTGAATTTTGGAGTTGTGATCCTTATCTATGTAGAAGGAATCTGGATAGGATGGTTTGCTATAAATAATGCTATGTCTGCAATTATTCTAATTGCAACCAGAACTCAAAAACTCTGTTCAGTTTTCAAACTGTAATTCAATGTTTCATCAATCACTAATACCATCAATCACACCTGTAACACATAAAACCAAGGAAGAGATGAATCATCCCACACAGGTTTTAATATTCCTTTAAAACCCACTTTAATGAATAGGCTGTATTTTGCATGGCAACAAATCTATTTGGGCTGTTTCACCAACCAAGAATGGACATTATTAGCTTTATTAGGCAAAAAAAGGCTTTCAAATTTGGGAAAGTCCAGATGCCATCTAGTATATGAATAGCAAGAAATATGTGCTTTATTTTATTTTTGAACAAGCCTTGAGTTGACACAATCTTACAAGGAATCCAGAGAGTTTATATGTAACATTTCCATGCTCAAGTGCTTAACAGCTGAAATTCAAAGCAGTGCTTATATTTGGCCTTTCCTGGGTGGCAATGGAGGCTAATTTATGCATTGTAAAGATCCCAGATGCTGTTAATATGGAGCTTCTCAGAATATTCCTCCAAACATCTGTTATAAGATGCAAGTTGATTAGATTGACACAAAGCTGACTGCAATCCACAATGCATGAATTATGTCCAGAACAAGATGAATCTCATTGTTTTATTGATTGAGCAGAATTATCAAAATTGTCTGAGTCAGACTGAAAGTTCCTAAAATAATTTTGTAAACATGCTGCACTGCATGTTGTTTCTGCTCCCAATATAACATTGACCTTGCACTATATGCCACAATATCCAGAATCCCTTGATCATAAGTGCCAAAATCCCCCATTTTCAGACAAGGAACATGAAAATTAAGTTTCTCAAATCCTACTATAAACTTGATGTACATTTTTATAAAACAAAAACATTTCACAAATAAAACTATGTGTTGTTTGTTAATGACTTTTACTATTCATATATTATTTTTATTGACTTGTTTTGACTTTGTTATACCCCATCCAGGACTATAATATGCTGAAATATTGTGAATTAGTCAATAAAATAAAACTTAAGAGAAACTTGTTCTGATCAGGGCAAGTTACAATTAAGCTAACTTTGCCTATTATGGTCCATGAACCCTCAAGGAAAAAATTATAGCTCCTGGTTATGAAAAGATTGCCCTCCTTGTCTTAGAACTGACACCAAAGTTACTGTCAGGTTCCCATAGATCCCTAATAGGACTCTGCCATTCTGACAGAAGGAGGAAGCCTTTGGTATTTTTATAACCTGTCATCTGCTTTGTTCTTTCTTTACTTTGATGTATCTTCCTGGGCTAGGGAGGAGGGCTTGGGCCATTTGTTTTGTCTCAGCTCCAAAGAAGATGAGAGAATGGTGCTTGAGAACACCTTATCACCTTCCCAGCCTAAAGTTGTCACAGCAACTCAACACCTGGTGATTGGCTTGCGCTGGACTGAGCAGTAGGGAGAAGTTTGAATGAGTAACTTTTAACCTAATGTTTTAGTACAGGAACTTCCAATCCTGCCTACTCTTTTTGCTATTGCTGTCTCCTAATAAAAGTTCCTTTTGAAATGCTACCTGTTTCAAGAGTTCTCCTTTCTTTTTCTTTTTTACTGAACATTTCAACAATTAAAAACAAATTTCTACATTTTGCAACGTTACTATAATAGTGTTTACATTTGTAAGTGTCCTCTATTACTGTGTTATCCATTTCTATCATTCTAAGCATTTTATACATATATACATTTGTACATATATACATTTATTTACACAAGAACCTTACTACTTCTTAATTTCTCACACATTATCATTTGACACCTTTGCGTCTTTTCCCAATCCATTCATACCAAATATCCCATATCTTATAGTATTTTCCTTCTTCCTTATTTTTCAATAGCATCATCAAGAGAAATGTATGCCAGCCGAGCTGCAGGTCATGGCCTTTTATCATTAGTATTCTTTTATCTATCAGATTAATCCAATCGTTGAGCCATGTAGCTATTGCCGCCTGATAGTTCAAAGTCTGGGAGGCCAAATCCTTCCCTGCTTCTGCTATCTTGCAGTAATTTATATTTTATCCAGGCTTTTTTCTTCTGTCAAGTAAATTTTGCTATTTTTTTGTTTAAATCCTCAAATAAATTCCTTCCTAACTCGATTGGCACCATTTGGAACAAAAATAATAATTTGGGTATAACATTCATTTTTATAGTTGCTATCTTCCCCAACAATGACAACTGAATCTTAGCCTAATTATCTAGATCTTTTTGAATTTGAAGAATCAATTTATCATAGTTGTCTTCTTTTATCAATGAACATTTCACTGTAACCCAAATCCCAAGATATTTTACTTTTTTTACTATCTGCATACCTAATTCATTTGATAGTTCTTCACTTTGTCTTCTGGTACAGTTTTTAGTCATTATTTTAGTTTTTTCTTTATTAATTTTGAACCCCGCCACCTTTCCAAATTCTTCTATTTCTTGTACTAGTATAGAACTTGTTTCCTTTGGATTCTCTATGATAAATAACATATCATCGGCACAGGCTTGGAATTTATGCTCCTCTTTTTTGATAGTCGATCCTTTAATATCCTGATTTTGCCATATCTGAGTCAAAAATATTTCTGCAGATATGTACGGCAATGGGGCTAGTGGACATCCTTGTCTCACTCCTTTGTTTATTTCTAGATCATCTGTGGTTTCTCCATTCATTATCAGTTTTGCAGTTTGTACTGTATAAATTGTTTTGATGAGTTCCAAGAATGTTTTGCCAAATTGCATCTTAGACAATTGTTCAATGAGAAGGCACCAGTTTAAATCATCAAATGCTTTCTGGGCATCCAAGAACATAAACACCATTGGTTTATTTGAATGCATCTTGTAGTATTCTAGGACATCCATAATCAGTCTTGTATTGTTCTTTATCTGCCTATTTGGGAGAAAACCATTCTGGTCAGGATGTTTGATTTCACTTAATATTTTGTTCAGTTTTTCAGGCATTATCGTGGCTAGAATCTTATAATCCACATGTAGGAGTGAGATCAGTCTATAGTTTTCTATTTGCTGGGGATCCGTCTGTTCCTGGTGTATAAGTGTCACGTGTGCCTCTGTCCATGTCTTTGGTATTTTGGCTTGTTCTAGAATCTAGAACCTCATTATACAAGTCCAACATTAATTCCTCCAATGGCTCCTGAAATTCCTGATAAAACTCTGATGGTATTCCATCTGGTCCTGAGGTTTTATTCGTTTTTTGTTTCCCAATTACAACTTTAATTTCTTTTATTGTTATTTTATTGTTTAGTGAATCTTTTGTAGCATCAGATGTTATAGGCAAGTTATTTTCTTTGAAGTATTAGATGATATCTTCCTCTGGGATTTCTTCCTGGGTATACAGATGGGTAAAAAACTTTTGGGCAATCAATTTCTTTTGGTCTATCTGGGAGCATAAAGCTCCCATTTTCATCTCTTAACTTTGCTATTATTCTTTTTTCCTGTTTCTTCTTTAGCTTGTGCAATATTCATCTCCCTGGTTTATTCGTGTTCTCAAAATAGTTTTGTTTCACTAGTTTAAGTTTTCTGGTCATTTCCTCCTGTAGGTTTAAATTTATTTCATGTTTCTCTTTTGAGTTTCTCATTACAAGGGTCTTTCTACATAATGGCTTTCATGTTTTTCAATTTCTCCTGCCTTTCTTTTTATTGTTTCTTTCTTTCTTTCTTTCTTTCTTTCTTTCTTTCTTTCTTTCTTTCTTTCTTTCTTTCTTTCTTTCTTTCTTTCTTTCTTTTTGCAGCATATGTTATTGTTAAGCTCCTTACATAAGTCTTTGTTGTATCCCATAAATTTTGTGCTGTTGACTTGTCTTTCAAATTGATTTCAAGGAATACTTTTAATTCTTTTTCTATCATTCAGATATATTCTTTATCTCTTAATGGGTTTTAATTAAAAGTCCACCTTCCAATCCTCCTCTTTCCTCTCCATTTGATTTTGATTGGATTGTGATCAGTCCAGGTATTTGGCAAAATCTTCATTTCCTCTATATCTTTCAAGAAGATTTAATTCCCTCCAAACGTCTTTCAAATTCAATTCTGATGCCATTCTGTCGAATGCAGTTGGAAATGTTCTTTTTGCTGCTTTTGTAGTCATTTTTTATATCGGGGATTGCATTGTAGTCTCCTACAATATACACATTCGCCTGTTCAGTTTCTATTATCTTCCGATGGAGTTTACAATAAAATTCTTTCTGGTTTGTGTTCGGAATATATATTGTTATTAACAATATTAAGGAACCACTGAGGTAAGACTTTACATTAGGCAGGATCTGAAAAGTGGTCAACCTTGAATGTCAAAGTCTTCTTAATGTAAATTCAGAGAGCCCTACTCATGCCCAAGGTGTGCCACATCTGTTCCAAAGTGTGGCCTGGGTTCGGGCAGAAATGACTACTTGGGCCCTGTGGAACCATGAGTTCACCTTGGGGATAAAGGCAGAGTCCAACTGCAGGACTACCCTGTTGGAATGGAAGATACAGAGGACCTTCCTAACCGAGAAGCCGACAGTTTTGAGATTCACCTCACAGAGGTGATGGCCACAAGAAAGGCTACCTTAAATGACAGGAAACTCAAGCTGACCAATCTCAAAGGCTCGAAAGGTGCCTCAGTCAGTGACAACAAAATCTTAGACAGGTCCTATGTAGGATATCTGTGCACCACAGGAGGTCATAGGTTTGTAGCCCATTTGAGAAATCTGTGCACTGTTGGGTGCTGTGTGCGGAATTTGAACTTCCCACAAGACAAGATCGAATACAGTCTGCCACCTGTTGACGGATGGTGTTGGGTGAATGCCCTTTGTCTAGTCTGTCCTGGAGGAACTCCAGAACCTGAGCGATCGACACTAACATGGGATCAAATTCTAATCTAGAGCACCAGGTGCAAAAAAATCCTCCAAGTGGCATCATAAATCCTCCAAGTGGCATCATAAATTGAAGGCCTCCTAGAGGCTTGTATTGTCTGAATAACCCTGGAGGAAAGGTTGACCTGCCTCAGAGATTTCTGCTCAAGCACCAGATAGTCAGCTGGAGCCACTGTTGCTACAGGTGGACCAGGACCCCCTGGCTGAGGGAGATCTTGCTCAGAGGGCTGAGCCACTGACAGGCTGACCAGGTCCACAAACCAAGATCTCCTAGGCCAATGAGGAGCCAGGAATAAGACTTGTGCCCTTTCCTGAACACCTTGGGTATGAGGGGAAAAGAAGGGAAGGCATATAGCAGACCTTGAAACCACTGGCTTCGGAGGGCATTGACCACCTCTGCCCCTGGTGTGGCGAACCTGGAGTAGAACCTGGGCAGCTGTGTGCTTTCTGGAGTGGCAAACAAGTCCATGACTGGCAGGCCGAATCGTTCCACCATCTCCTGAAATAGGGATGGGTGCAGACACCACTCCGAGTGATAAATTTTGGCTCTGCTCAGCCAATCCACCTGCTCATTGCACACCCCCAAAATACGTTCTGCCCTGAGGGACAGAAGGTGTCCCTCCACCCATAGGCCCAAATGTTCAGCCTCCTACATGAGGGACCTGGAACGGGTCTCCCCCTAGCAATTGATGTGAGCCTTGACAGCCACACTGTCTGTCAATATGAGAACATGTCTTCCTGCCATACTGTTCCAAAACTACTTGAGGGCCTGGTAAACGGCCCCCAGCTCCAGCCAATTGATGTTTTGACCCTTGTCCTCCTGGGTCCACTGACCCTGCGCCATTGCTGACTGAAGATGGGCTCCCCAACCGAAAAGGCTGGCATTGCTCATTAGGGTCAAGTGACTTGCTCCTTGAACAGGCACCCTCTGTCGGTGGCCTGGGACAGCCACCAGCATAAGGACCCAATCACTATTTGTGGTACCCTGACCTTGAGCAAGGAGTGCCTCCTACTGGACCTCTAGTGTGGCAAGAGGAACCATTGCAGTGACCTGGATGCAATTGTGCCCATGTGACGATGGAGATATAGGACACCATCTTGCCCAGGAGCCACAATAAGGGGGCCAGAGGTACTACCTGCTCTTTCTGGATCTGCCTTGCCAAGGCCTATAAGCTTGCCTGGAGGTCCAGGGAGAGGAAGACCTCGCACAGGATTGTGTTTATTACTGTTCCCAGGTGAGCAAGCAGTTAGTCAGAGAAAAATGATTCTTCTTGGTGTTGATGGAAAACCCATGGGCCTGCAGAACCTGAATGGTAATCTGAAGGTAATTCCTTGGTGCCAAATTCCGAGGACGACTGGATTAAAATGTCATCTAGGTAACACTGGACCTGCAGTTGTACATGGAGGTACATTGCCAAAGCTGCTAACAGCTTGGTGAACATCCTTGGCAATGGATGATAGGCCAAATGGCAGAGCCTGATATTGGAAATGCTGGCCCTTGTAATAAAAACAGAGGAACCAGCAGTGGGATAGCCAGATAGGGATGTGGAGGAAAGCCTCTGTCAAGTCGGTGGATGTGAGGAAGTTGCCCTCTTGAATGCTCTGCAGGATGGATTGCAGTTACTGCATCTTGAATTGTCTGTGGAAATCTCTTGAGGTCTAGAATTGTCCTCCACCCCCCATCCCCCAAGGCCTTTGCTATCACAGAGAGTTGGGAATAGAATCCTTTCCCCTGTTGTTCCACCAGAACTACCTGTATAGCTCAAATTTCCCATAGATGTTGAATGGTGGTTTCCATGAGGACCCTCTTTGTGTAAGCCCGAGAGATTGGACAGGGAATGAAGAACCTCAGTGGTGTGGAGAGGAACTCAAGAGAGAGACCCAACCTCACTGTCGGTAGAACCCAGGTGTCTGTAGTAATCTCCTCATATCAATTGGCAAAATTTGCCAGATGTCCTCCAATAGGAGGGATGGGTTTGCAGTCACTTTGAGTGCTGAAATGGACAAGTTCCCCCACCTCAAAAGGGCCACTTGCTTTGAAACTGTTGTCTATTCTTACCTAAACAATCCAGCTGCTGATCCTTGCCCGCGCCTTTGAGTGCATTGGAAACTCAAACTGGATTCAACCACTTGAAAAGGTGAGGAACGAAAGTTGGTACGTCTGGAGAGGGAAGGGAGGATCTTCCTCTTATCCCTGGATTCCACTAGGAAGAGAGTTGGAAAGGGACAGACGCCAGGTTCCACTTTCTTCTGGGGTCCTCCTGCCAATGGTGGAGCCATAGATGGTGGGCAGCTGAGGATGCCATTGCCTTAGAGGAGAACCTGGCCGCATTAAGTGAAACCTGGCATCTGTGGAAAATTCAGTCACAGCCACCAGTTTGTTAATGTCTTGATGGATATGTACATCCCCAGGGGGCACACTCTCCTGCAAGTGGTATAACCATCACAGAGAAATCCTAGTAAAGAAAGAGGCAGCTGTGGAAGCTTTGACTGCCCAGGCTTCTGCCGGATGAGACTGTTGCAGAATTTGCTCAGCCTTCTTGTCCTCTTTCTTGAATGTCTCCTCTGGTTCAGTTGGTATAGCAGAGGAGAAAACCAATGTGACCACGGATCATCCACTATAGAGGTTTGGAAGGCCTTGTCCATCTCTGAGTTCATGCTATAAAATCTTCGATCATTGGTACTAAGAATGGGGCCTGATCCTGGCAAGGTCCACTGCCTGCATCTAAAAATAATTTGGGCAAAGGGATCACTTCTGACTGCAAGTTGGCTCAGAGAACAACATGTCACATTGAACCAGTATCTCCATGGCTGGATCTGCACTGGGTTTGGGTCCCAAGTGGACTGCATTTTTGGCCTTGAATAACAAGGACTTAAATAGGGAGGACGAAAGAACCCTGTGAGTGCTGGCTGGCCCAGCTTAAGATCCTCCTCCTCAGAGAGGTCTTGCTCTCTCTGTTCACACTCTCCAGAAAACGATGACATGCTGTGACTGGAGTGGCTCAGGGAATAGGGCTCTTGGAAGTCCTGGAATCATGGTCTGCTTGTGCTGGCCCTGGGACCCTGGGGTAATTAGAATAGACTAAGGAGGGCTATCTGAATTGCTGAAGGCCTTTGGATATCCCTTGTTTAATGACATTGGATATCAGATCCCTCATGGCAAGGGGTATATCAGTCTCAGCTGATTCCCCTGGGTGGCCCACAGCAGTGGGAGTATATGTTGTCTCAGCAGTAGCCCTCTGGCTGTATAGGAGCTGCTCCTAATTGCCTGTTACAGGTAACACAGTTGCCAGGGAACTTGAGTAGGTTTTGCGGTTGTCTTGTGAAGCCAAGAAACTCTCCAGCACCATCTGGTGACAAGGTCTGGGAACTGGGTCCAGCTACTTGGCTTGCTTCCAATTGCTGTGCAACATTCTGGTGGGAAAAACCTGCTTCCATAGAGTGGGATGATGTTTGGCTCTGCCTTTCTGTCCTTTTGTGATGAGCTTCTCTAAGGCCTTATGCCTTCTTTTAGAGTCCTTTTCTTCAGCCCTGGAAGTCTTCCTAGAAGCTACAGCTTTTGCTTTTAACTTTGCAGCTGCACCTCTAGTTGCCAATTTGGGAGCTGAAGAAATCCCGATAGGGCTTTTGGCATCCCCTGGAGCAGTGGCCCCCAACCTTTTTTGTGCCATGGCCCGGTACTGGCATCACAAAATGATCCGCGACCCGGTACCGGCATCAGCACGCATGGCAAGGCAAGGCGAGCCAAGCGACCGGCCAGCCAGCCATCCCCCGCTTCTCCCGGCCACCTTCAACTCCTCCTTTGTACCTTTGTCAATGGGCTTTGCTTCGGGACAGCTTCAGGATGGTCGCTTGGCTCACCTTGCCTTGGGTACTGAAAGAATCCTCGCGCTTTAGTTTCGTTCGAAGCCCCCCCCCTTCGATGAAACTAAGGCACGAGGATTCCTTCAGGACTCAAACGCCGCTTTCCAACCACAAAAGCTCACCCGGAAGCACTTTCTCGTCAAACAAGATGGCGGCACCCAGCAAACTGGCGGCCCGGTAGGAAATGTTCCACGGACCGGTACCGGTCCATGGCCCGGTGGTTGGGGACCCCTGCCCTGGAGTATCCACTGGGCCCACTGGGCTGTGGCTGCACCCAGCCTGAGCCTCCTCCATGTTATTGAGGCTAAGCAGTACACAATGCCCCTTGTTTAAGATTCCTCTCCATGAGCAGACATAACAGGCCCTGCCGACTAACTGTCCCAGTATTTCAGGCAATCTGGCTGCCATGCATTGCCTGCGCTTTTCTGCGCCACTCTGGCTAGCGCTTCAAGTCTTGGGATGATCACTGATAGAAGCTACGCTTGCCCTCTCTGTCGCCCCCATTCACTGCTGGAGATCCTGCAGCCTGGCTCCAGCACTGTGAGCAAGCTCTCCACTGTCTTTGCATTGGCTTCACAGCCTTTGGCGGCCCGAAGCAAAGCTCTAACCTCCACAGCCTTTGGCAGATTGGAGCCAAAGCTTTTCATGCCAGAATGTCAATTGGATGAGATGCCGCCATTGCAACCTTCAGTAGCTTGAGTCAAGGCTCCCACACTGGAATAGTTGGTTGTGCTGTGTCAAAGCCTTGACCTTCAATGCCTGGAGCCAAAGCCCACTGTGTTGGAAATGACAGGCAGAATGAGGCCAAAGGCCATCATGCCAGCTTCAGTGGCAGCTCTACCTTACTGCCTGGGAGCCTGCCTGCTGAGAATTGATGAAATCCAATGTGCTGTTGACCATTAGCTTTCAAATTTGAAGAGAAATGGGAGACACATCTTGTCCAAGTGAGGGACTGAGTCGAAAGCTGGGGAAGGCAAGCAACAAAGGTGGGTCTACACAGCTTTGACAGACTCAGTCCTATCAGCTTGGAGACGGAGTTAACCCTTGCCTGGACTCTCACAGCAGTACTGTGGAGAAAGACCTTGTTCTCATGCAGTCTCTGATGTGTTGGAAAATCATGCAAGCATTCTGACATGATTTTCAGAAGGTCCTGTGGTGCACAAGAGCAGGGCCCTCTAGGCTCTCTAACATGACTTCTAGAGGGTCCAGGGAGGAAAGTCCAAAGAAGAAAAGAGTCCAGAGGAGCTGCAGAAAAGCTACTTTTGTCTGGTTGGTGTGTTGTGTGCATGGGAGAGGGGGTAGGGAGAGGGATATGGAGGGAGGGAGGGAGGGGGAGAGAGAGAGAGAGAGAGAGAGAGAGAGAGAGAGAGAGTGCTTCAATATTGTAACAATTTCACAGACTGGAAAAGCTACCTAAATGGCAACAACATTTCTTCTTTCATGATAATAAACTAGGTTTGGTTCACATATACAATATATCACCTGATTATATGGCAACATTTGGTATTTCTCATTGGAGTAAATTGGATGAGCTGTTGAAACACACTGGCCTGGAAGAATAGAAGATTGAATAGAACATTGATTATACAGTGGTTTTTTTCCAGATCCTTTTTCTCCATCTATTAGTAAGATTCTGGAACCACATAGAAGAAATCAAGAGGGCCAAGATAAGGAAAGCATTCTGGACATATGCAAGTAGGAATGGTTTCCTATTCATGTAAAACAGTTTTAGATTGTAGCCACTGTGCTAACATTGACATAAGTAGCAATTTACAAAGAAACATCAGTAATAACTTATACAGCTATTTAGGCTGCAGTGCAATGGATTTGAACTTGTTCATGATTCAAGTGAATTGTTTCCTCCCTTCTTCACATTTCTGATTGTTGCCCATGAGCATTTTAATGTCATAAATTAGCAATGCATTAGATCATACTTTCATCTTGAAATGCAAGTTTGTGGATATGCATGTTACGATCCACTAATACTATACAAAAAAGAGGCTGCACATTATCTTACCATCATCTGTCGAAGATGAAACATATCATCTCCATTAGTTGAGAGACGATTGGGAATTGAAATGTCAACGAAAGATCCTGGAAGGGTACTTGGCCCAGCATTATAGACCTTCAAAAAGATAGGAACAAATGAGATATGTACATGCTTCAAAAATGTATGACAAGACAGCTATCTTTGTGGTTAGCCCATATCTTTACCAGACCCTTAATGGCTGATAACAGGAAAATGAATTCTCCACCCACCCCCCTCAATGTTATGGAATTCTCCACCCCCCCCCCCCTATGTGATGGAACCCATGTTAAGGATAAAGGGAGCATATTCTATAGCAAACTATTAATCTGAATGTAAAGCTTCAGAACATACATTTGGTGAATCTCATTTGAGAGCACTCAGACTAATGGTTATCCCCCCAAAATAGGGCAGTTAGATATGTGTGCGTATTTGAATAAGTGATATACATGGATGGATAGACAGACAGATAGACAGAAGATAGAGTGATGTATGGCATGTTCTTGGCATGTTTGGTCTTTTCCCGTGTAAGATTGAGAATATCTTGGAAACTTTTCAATGAGGTCCTACTTGCCATCTTCAGGCTGGTGCTTTCGGTTTCGTGCTTGTGCAAGCAAAGTGTGATCGGAGCTGCCATCTCCCGATATATACCAGTGGGGAGGTTGGCTGTGTTGTCAGTTCTTGATTGGTTGATGGAGTTGATGTTTGCAGATTGGCTGGCTTTTTTGTAAGAACTCTTTAACACATTCTTTGGCTCAGTATTTGTAAACAACAATGGATCATGCCTAGTATTTCCTAGTTGAACCACAGACAACTACAATGATCTAATACATATCAATTTTCAAGAAGACATTATTGAAAAAGCACTGCGCAATCTAAAACCATCCCTATCTATTGGAACGGATGGAATATGTGCCTACTTCTTAAAAAAGCTATCCACTGCCACAGCCAAACCTCTAAGCATAATCTTTGCAAAATCTTTCAGGACCAGCTCCTTGCCAAAACTATGGTCACAAGCCATGGTCATCCCCATCTTCAAAATGAGAGACCCCAGCCTAGTTGAAAATTACAGACCAATCTCTTTATACTACATCACCTGTAAAGTCAACCAATCCATCATCCTCCACTTAGAAACAAATAACCTACTCTCTAGTAAACAATTTGGTTTCAGGAAAAAACTATCCTGTAATCTACAACTCTTACACTGCAAAAACATATGGACTACACAACCCGATCAGGGCAAAGCAATATACGCAATCTACATAGACTTCTGTAAAGCCTTTGATTCAGTGGTACATGACAAACTACTCCTAAAACTAAAATCTTACGGTATCTCTGGACACCTGCATAACTGGATAGAAGCATTCCTGTCAAACAGACAACAAATGGTCAAAATTGGGAGCATCCTATCAAATTCTGTACCTGTCAATAGTGGTGTCCCCCAAGGCAGTGTTCTAGGACCAACTCTCTTCATACTCTACATAAATGACTTCTGTGATCATATTAAGAGCAACTGCATTCTCTTCGCTGATGATGTAAAGCTGTTCAATACCACAGACAATACTGCTATCCTTCAAAAAGATCTTGACTATGTATCAGAATGGTCAAACAAATGGCAACTTCAAATCTCAACAAATAAATGCTCTGTCTTACATATTGGCAAAAAAAAAATCAGAAAATAAAATACAGGCTGAATAGTCAAGACCTTGTTGATGATCCAAACTCTGTCAAAAATCTTAGAGTACTCATCTCTAATGACCTAAGTGCTAGAGCCCACTGTAATTACATAGCCAAAAAGGCGTTAAGAGTTGTTAACCTAATCTAAGTAGCTTTTTCTCTGGTAATATTATACTAATAACTAGAGCATACAAAACATTTGCTAGACCAATACTTGAATACAGCTCATCAGTCTGGAACCCACATTACGTATCTGATATTAGCACAGTTGAGAAAGTCCAGAAATATTTCACAAGAAGAATTCTCCACTTCTCTACTCATTGCAAAATACCTTATGCCACCAGACTCGAAATTCTAGACCTAGAAAACCTAGAACTATGCCGCCTTCGGTCCGAGTATTCTAAGTATAGTATATAAAATCATACATTGCAATGTCCTACCTGTCAATGAATACTTCAGCTTCAACCATAACAATACTTGAGCAAACAATAGATACAAACTCAAGGATAATCACACCAAACTTGATTGCAGGAAATACAACTTCAATGTCTGGAATACTCTACCTGACCCTGTGTTTTTTTCTCCAAACCCCAAAAACTTTAACCTTAGACTGTCTACTATTGACCTCATCCCTTTCCTAAGAGGTCTGTAGGGGGCATGCATAAGCGCACCAATGTACCTACTGTCCCTGTCCTATTGTTTCTTTTATATATATTTTTTATTTTTCTTATACATAACTATGTTTTTACTTATACCTATTATTTTGTAAGCAATTGACAAATAAAAATAAATAAATAAAATGAAGCATGTGTGGCTGACTCCCCTCAACTGCGAAGCCTTGATGTTTTCATGGCTGCACTGAGGAGAAGGTTTGAGGACCCTCTGGCAGAAAAAAAAAGCCAGGATTAGAATGAAGACCCTAGTCCAAGGGGGGAGATCGGTGGCAGATTACACCCAAGAATTCAGGCAGCTGGCATACCATATCAGAGGTTGTGTGTCTATCCGTCTCCTGTGTTGTAACAACCTGGGTAATTGGCTGTGTGATGACCTTCTGAGGTCTATTGTTTTGACATCCTGGCTCTTGTGCTGTAATCTCCTGCGTCGTTGGCTGTGTTGTGACATTCTTAGGTTTTGTGGTGTAACCTCCAGAGTTCCATGATATGATTTGAGCAGGTGGCTGTGATGTGACGTTCCAGATTTTGGTTTGGCTCCGAGTTTGAGGCCTGGCTATGTGTTCATGGTGTGTGCCAGTTTGTTTGGTTTAGAGGTTGTGGTGTGTGGCAGCTGGTGATGCAGCCATGGTCTGGTTTCTGGACAGTGGTTGCCTTTCATGTTCATTTTCTTTTGATCATCATTTCGGTGATACACAGTCAGCTAAATGTTTTGATTGGATTTGATATTTTTATCTAATTGTCCAATCCTTCCCAAGGATCTCGATAAGTTGTTGTTTAATGGTACGCAGGATGGAAGCTCTTCCAATTAATTGCCTTTTGTAATTGTTGATGAGGATTTTGTCAACGCCAATGGTATTCAAGTGGTGCTCCAGATGTTTTGAGATTGTACCCAAGATATCTTGCACTATTGACATTCTCTTTTGCTACAGCCATTGTAGTTCTATTTGCAGATCGTTATATTTTGTGATTCCTTTTCTTTTATTCTACTGTCTTCAAATACTTCCATTTATTATCCAAACTTTTTGTTTTTCTTATTAACTGCTGTTAATAAGTGCTTATCTATTTGAATTCAGAATCTTCTAGCTTCTTTATTTTCTATTACTTTGTCCATTTTGTGGGCCAACCTTTTCTTGCTTGAAAGCAAATGATATTGTAAATATTCCAATGCACCATTGTTGCTACTTTGCAATGACATATTTGTGATCAGTCTGTGTGATTTTCTTGCAGAACCTACGTAGGTGGTCCACTGCTTCTTCACCTACTTTGTGGAGACAGCATTTGTTAATGTTGCTATCTTCTAAATTCTGGCTTTAAATGCATTGTTCTTAAGATTTGGTCTTGTGCAGATAGAAATAACCCCTCTGTCTCTTTCTTCAGTTTCTTTCTTTCTTCAGTTTTTTTTTTTAAATTCATGTTTTATTTACTGTTTTCCTTTCACACTATACATATTTTGTGGACAGTGCATTGACTGGGTTAATGATCTTTTTAAACAATACTAAGAATGATACTAGATAACACAAATAAGTATATATAATCCTAATCTTCCAACTTCAACTTCATTATAGTTCTTTCTCATTTTTTCCATTAGTTCATTTAAACATAAATAACATTTCTTTTCACCATGTATTTATTATCTCCTATTAAGTCACTTATATTTGGTATTTTAAAAATTACTCATTATTCCACCATACTAGATATCCCAAATATCTAGAAGTATTAATCAGACCAAATGTTACAAGATGCAGTCAATCCCAGGATAATATCTCAGAATCCCCACAATTTCTAATCCTTAAAAGTTTTAAATTCACAATATATTTTAACACACTGTTAATATTAATAATACAATTAAATTACCTAATCCTAAACTTCTACCTTACTTTTAAATATAATAAATTCTATTATCTATTAGTATATATGCTACTATTTTCCCTATTTATATTTTCTACTTTTCCATTTTATTAATATATTTTATTACTATCCATCTCTTAATCATTTTGGGGTTCCATCACTTATTAACTTTTTTTTTTTTTTGAAAAGAATTTTATTAATTTTCTACAAACAAACAAGACAAACAAAACATTAAAACATCAACTCTCATATGTACATCCGGTGTGTCGGTTGGTTCATCAGTTTTGTGCATTCATTTTGTAGTCTCAATTACAGTTATATTACATAACAACTCATATTGTCAATCGAAACTTCACCTTTTTCTTTCTCTATATTGCAATCTTATAACTTTTTGTAATGTTTTTATACCCAATAAGTATTCCTTTTGGGTTGCCCTTTATCACTTTATGCTGCCTCCTTTGAACATCCATCCATTAATTTTCCTTTTCTAAAAAAGATATTTTTGTTTTTTTCTCTAAAAAGAGATTTTTCTTTTTTCTTTTCTCTGTCCTATTATAAATTTTTAAGGAGTTATCTATTTGATTCCTATTGTGGGAAGAAAAAAATAGGCTATTGATCTAGCAGAGTCAACAAGGCCTTTGGATGATAGCAGACCCCAGAATAAAAGAGACATAAACCAGTTTTAGACAGGATGATTTCAAAATGTACCTGAACTATTTGTAATCCTGCTGAGCTATTGTTGTGATATGTGATTTTGCAAAGTACGTGGTTTTGAAAACCTTGAGAAATAGGGGACAGAAAGTAGCCAGTGGATAGAGGTTTGAGATGTACATGGGGATATATGGAGACTGTCTGTCACAGTAAGAAAGAACAGAGAAGTTGTGAAATACATGCAGAAAAGTATAAAAAGGATGTTTTCGGCTGTGTTCAGGGCCATTGGTCATGGCCACTCCTTGCCGGCCTGAGACTTCATTGCAATGAGTTATTGATGTAAGTTGTGTTATGATGACTGTTCATGTTCCAAACTGCTCATGAAATAAACCTCTGATCTCAAAGTAGGATTTATTGCTTGTGGTTTGTCTGTGTTCCTCTTTCACTGAATTATTTTTATGACACAATTTATTAATCCTTTCTCTTCATTAGCTTTATCTTTTTTCATCTCATTTTGATTTTTCTCTTCCACTGCTTCTTCTAATTTCTCATCTATTTTCTGAATATCTCTCCTCCCCGCTTCTACAGTTATTGAGAGGCTTCTACATTCATTTCTTTATCTTTAGACAATTCCCTTGTCTCTTTATTTTTCTTTATTGTTTCATGTATGTTTTTAAGCATCAAAATTATTTCTTCATATCTCTTATTATCACCTGGTAAACCAGTTTATTACAATTCAATAAAAATTACTCAATATACTTCTATAGTTCCAACTTCTCAATATTTAAACACTCCCACAGAGCCAGTTATTAGTAAAATTTAATCAATCTCATCGTTATATCTCCAAATCTCCAAAGTGTAGAATTTTAAAAATCCTTTAGTATTTTACAGTCTTTTGATTTTTCAATTATTTGTCTTCCTAATTGTCCAAATTTTCAAGTCTTACTTAATTTTCCTTTTCTTTTTTCTTCTTTTGCTCCATATGATGTTCTGTCAGATAGCATTAGTAGTCCAAATCCAAATTAGTCTACTATGTTTTCTTCAATGTTTCAAAACCTCAGTTCAAAAACCAGTTTCAATAGAATTTAATTATTAGCATTTTAATTCATCTTAAAAAACTTCAAGATGGGGGTGAAACTCACCCAGTAGTTCAAGATATCCAAATCACCTTCTAAGATAAAGTCAAGGTCAGGCCACTTTCCAGGCTCTGTTTACTTTCTTCTGTTATATATATTAAACATTCGTCACTTTCACTGAAAGTTCTCATGCTGTAGTGCTCCTCTTCTTCCAGTAGATGGCTCTCCTTCCAAGTTCCAGTATTAACCAGTATGTCAAAAAAAAGCTGATTTTCCATAAATCCAGGGGGTTTAAGAATACAAATAAAAAAGAGTTTCTCCCAAAAAATCACTTTTCAAACTGTTTTGCTTTTTTCAAGGCTTTCTATATTTTAAAGCTTCCTTTGGACATCCTTTTGCCTCTTAATTTTCAATTTTTAATCTTCTCCATGTGTCTAATTGTCACTCCCTTAGCGTTTGAGGGTTATTTTTAAAAATTCTTATATTTAAATCAAGTCTTTAAAGTAAAAGTTGGAAATTATCTCATCCAGTTTCAATGCTCTGTCCATGCACCACTGCAGCAGAAATCTTTTGCCTCTGGTTGTCCCAGCTTGTAACTGCCAAAAATGGCTCTTGGCCCTGCTGCCACTCAGGAGATCTTGCTTCTGACCTAATGAGGAAATTGCAAGTTTCCTGTGGTCCATGAAGCACCTCTCCTTTCTTTGCCCTACAAGAAGGCTTTGACCCCAGAGGGTCTCCTGACAGCAGTTGCCAGCTGGATTTCACAGGACTTGGTGAAGCCTGCTAATTTCCAAGCCGTTCTCAATGCTACTTCAAACGGAAGTTTCAGCCATTATCAAGTTTTGGTGTTAGCTGTTTGCTTGGTTTTTTTTTTTAAATGTACTGGCCATATAATACTTTGCCTTGCCATGTCTCTTTGGTATCCTTCATTTGATCTTTCTTGTAAGCCAGTTTGGTCTCTCCAGTACTTAGTAGGCCTTCATTTTTATTATTATTTCTGTCTTGCATCCGAGAAATGTGTATGGAGCTTGATAGACTTTCCTTTGTATTAATAATGGCAATAAATTTGCATCTTTTAAAAAGAAAAACATACTCCTTGAAACTATCAACGATAAGGATCCTTGACCCTACAATGTATTCCAGGAAGAGTACAGTATTGAGAATGTGTATTCCCTAAGAAAGTACTCTTTATATGGTTATATCTGAAATTGCAACAACAACAAAAATAGACATGGCATGGCCTTTGGAGGAAAAATCAGCTGCACAAACAAACAAAAAAGAAAAAAAAATCCTGGGCTCCTATCCTATCCAAAATCCTGGGAGTCTTCTAATCACAACCTTATCCAACCTGTTATTATTTTAATGCTTTGCCCATAATATCAAGAAAACAATTAAGTGGCACAGAACCCTAAAATCCATAATCTTGCTAATCATCAACCAGAATAACATCTTGTAATCCATTTCCTCATTTTGGGGGGTTGGAGACATGTGAATTATGAAAATGTGAAGTGACAAAGATGCTTCAAGTCTGCCGTGTCCATTAGTTGTTCTGTATAGAAATCAAACATCTTTTAGGTTTACGCAATAGATAGAAAAATACTTGTTTCAGTTAAAGAGGCATTAAGAAGGCTATACCTTGCCTGTTTTAGATACAAATGCTGCCCACCACCAGTACACATGTATCTATATAAAAGTAAGTTATACAAGCTTAATGAACTTACTTTTTGTTGAAGGAATATTTAGCAACTGCAGATACTTAATTTTATTTCATTTTTTTTCTTCAGGCCAGGATCCTTTTTTCTTTGTTCCGGTGACAATATTTTCTTTTATGATGATCTCTCTTCAGCATGCCAATCAAAGACAGAATGTAGGCCTGACTTTAAAAAAGGCATTTCAAAAGGACCACAGAGTCCTAGACCATTTATTGCACTGTAGCAAAGAACATACATCCATTGGCCTCTTTTCGTTATATTCAGCAAAATCCCAGGGATATTGATAAGCCCACTAGCAAACATGGCTCTGCTGCATAATTCTTTTACCTGAAGAGTAAAATTTAAGTCCTGAAAATGACATTCAAAATCTTCCAGCTTTGTAAACTGAGATGCCGCCACTGATTCACCATAAATAAAAGAACTAGGGGACACTGTTCTGAAGAAAGAAAAGACAGAACATGTAAGAATGTGACCATGACATCATTTTATTTAATTGCATAAATTAGCTCCTTCTAATAGTTTTTTGAAACTTGATATCTTTTTCCTAAGTACTGTTGTCACATAACAGAGAAAAATATACAGGCAGAGTTATGGAAAATTAAACAGACAGGCCTATAGCATGACCTCCTTTTGATGGGTACTATCCCAGAACATTTGACCTAAACCTTGGTCTAGTGGATCAGAACCAAAATATCTAACTCAACCTAAGAAATCATCTTAGTCTGTAATTATCTATGAGAAGGACAGCAATCAGTGCTAATATTACTGTCTGAGAAATTATTAGAAAAAAAGAGATATATCCCTAGTCTTGTTTATAAACAAAAGAAAAATAAATGATCACTTTTGTACCCAGTGATGGATGAATCCACTTCATGCATCAGGGGAACTGTCAACATGACAGAATTGTCCTGAAGATTGTGTTCCATGTTCCCACTGCAGGAAACAAGAGAATCAAGGATATTATATACTGTAATATCTTTTCATCCAGGAGCTCATTATAATATTCATACCATTCCCTTCTATTCCCCCACCCAAACAACTCTGTGAGTTAAATTGGACTGGAAGAGATTAACTATCCCAAGTCACTTAGTGAACTTTTACGGTTAAGGGTGAACTATAATTTAACTCTTCACCAGCACCTTAACTACTACAGTGCACTGGCCTTCATATCAACCAGGATGGGGAATCCTTAAGAGACCATTGGCTGGACCAATTAAATTGAGTACTCTCTCCCCATTCCAAATGGACTGATGCATTATAGAGAAATCTCATTAAGCTTTATAGAAGAACCAAAATCTTGCTAAAATATACAAATTTAAACATTCTAGTGTAGGCCCTCACAAGGTTTTATAATTTCATGAGATTTTGTAAATTTTTATTTTTTATTTAATTAGACGTGCAGAAGACTTTTTGGGGGCAGAACTGATCCTTGCTGTATATCTAAATTTTGGGGTCTTCTTTAATATTCTTCTTTAATATTAGCACTTGCCATTGTCAAATATATTCAACTATATTTCCATTCCCATTACTTGAAATATATTCCCATTGCTTGGCAATGGAATGTGAACTGAACTTCCAGTGACAATCCTAGACAGATCAGTTTGGAAATAACTTGTCTTTTGTAAATCAAAGCTGGTATTTTACATTGTGGCCAGCAACAAACTACAGTTAGTCAAGGTGTTTCCAGTCTAGCGTGATTCAGCTTCTCAAACTTATTGCTGGTAATAGCTATGATACCACATTTTATACTCCTTTCTCATTTCAGTCCTCATTATCCCTGGATAGGATGATAAATCCCCTACCTAATCCTCAGTAAACCATTGCTAGTCAGCCCAGTCCAGATTTCTTCAGTTAGCCAGGTTGTCCAAAGACTAAGAAGTTATAGGGATTGCAGTTGAATACAGCTGTCCAGAGTCACCTGATAGTGACATAGGTGGCATATAAATTAAAAATAATTGGAATAAATAGATTTGGGAATACTAAACTGGAGATTAATATGCAAAGGTAGTTGAATCAAGGCTCTGATGAGTCTCTGCAGTTTGAAGTTAACACAGATTCATCTTAAAGTAGAGGTCTAACAGTACATATACTGATTATATGTTTAAGAGAATCTTTGATTTATAGATGTTGCCATTCATTTTTATTGGTTTTAATAACTTGTTTTACACTTCATCTTCTTCAAACACCCAGGTCTCTGGAAAAGGCTCTAATGCTGGGAAGAG
Organism: Emydocephalus ijimae; assembly: GCA_004319985.1. Classification (NCBI taxonomy): domain Eukaryota; kingdom Metazoa; phylum Chordata; class Lepidosauria; order Squamata; family Elapidae; genus Emydocephalus; species Emydocephalus ijimae. The sequence continues at coordinate 7,058 of BHEV01006357.1, read as the reverse complement.
TGGAAGGAAAGAGACAGAGATAGAAGTGCAACAGCAGGGGGCAATGGGTGCATGATTGAAATAATTGATAAGTGAAGTTAGGGATAGAGCAATATGGAGAAAATCTATACAATAACTTGTGGGTATATAACCAATTAATCATTTTATGAATTTATATCTGATAGGAAGTTCTTTATCCTTCGTTCATTTTTAGTTGTACTCTTGATATTTTATTACTGAAATCGTAACTTAAAAATCTCTTGAGTGTGACAAAAAATCTAATACACACACTTACATAACTTGAACGTGTAAGGTCAAGAATTTGACAGAATTTACTATTCATATAGTAAGAAACTATATGAATATAGAATAGAATTCTTAATAGAATACTTTATTGGCCAAGTGTGATTGGATACACAAGTAATTTGTCTTCCGTATATATTCATGATATATTCAGAGTCTTAACTATCATCCTTGTATTTTGCTTCATGGAATATGAGAGGGTTAGGGTTAGTGCCCTAATGGGAGGCTAGTGCCCAAATGCAGCAGGCAAATATTTATTTATAGAAATACTGAGGTAAATAACTCATCAGGTTGCCTAACCACCAGTATCTGCAAATGAAAACTGTTCTATATAGCAGCCTAGCTTTTTATCTTTAAATATAGAGACATGTGGATTTTATACTAGGTAAAAATAGAGGAAATACAAAACTTTCCCCTTTTATGCAACTACTTTCAATATAATAAAGAAACAAAAAGTAGCCTTTGATTTAGAAATAAGGAATCTAAGATCAAAAGCTCACCAAGCTGAGCAATGATCATTCCTATGAGATTCTCATCATTTCCTATGTCTACTTGCAAATAGGACTACTATTTTATGACTTAAAGTAATAAGACATGTGCACTATGTATTATGGTTTTCAACACACTCTGTGCCACCCATTATGAAGCCTCTACAGTAAATGGAGAGAGTTGGTTCAAGTTCTCTCTTCTCTCAAGACCTGACTTATCCATACTGCAAAGAATCCACTCCTGTGAACTCCACGCAGAACTCATAAACTATCTAGACAATGGAGAAAAGGACCTACACATTGACTACAGAGCTGATTGCATCCATAGAAAGTCACACAACCCACAACTCCACATCCAACCCCTCCCCATCCAATCCAACATCACTCAAAACTAGGCACGCACACCCCTAACTACCTCTATTCCAACCACAATTGGCCTTAAATGCAAGCTACTCAATGCAAGAAGCCTTGTAAATAAAATACCTGAATTTCTCCTCTTACTAAATATGGCTAAATTCAACATTATATTTGTCTGTGAAACATGGCTCAACGCATCTCTCCCTGACTCCATTACCATAGTAATAGACTATCATGTTTACCGATCAGATCATGAAATCCGTAGAGGAGGTGGTGTTGCTATCTTCTATAAAAAGTCCCTACATCTAAAAAACATCCAAGTTACCCAGGAGCTTGAGACCATCATCTGTGAACTGTCCTTAAATATCACATTTTGGTTCTTCTATGTTACAGAGCCCCTGATTATGACATTGAACATGCAAACAAGCTAAATATACTACTAACATGGGCAGCATCCTGTTCACACGCTTTTATCTTTCTTGGTGACTTCAATCTACTTCATATTAACTGGACCCTTAACGAATGTACAGCTGAACCCATACATGCAACCTACTACAATGCAGTAACAAATCTGAGACTAGAACAAATAGTAACCAACAACACTAGACTTAACAACTGCCTCGATCTCATCTTCTGCAATAGTTTGAATTCAATTTATGGAATACAAATTAAAGAACCTTTTTCCAACAGTGACCACAACATGATTCACTTTTGTCTCAACATACGTCCACACAAAAATCATCACAACGATGGAATTATAACTTCAAAAAAGGCAACTATGATCTTATAAACAACAATCTCTCATCCCTTGATTGGCAATTTCTATTCTCTGTATGCAATACTGTAGAAGACCATTACAACATATTTTTACTTGAAGTCAAAAGACTCATCAAACTATATGTACCATTAACAACTCCTAAAACCAGAACAAACAAATTACCCATAACAATAAGGAAGCTTCAATCCAAAAAGAGATCACTTTGGCAGAAAAACAAATCTGCTCACGTTGCCAACTTCAAAAGCCGATACAAAAATTTATGCCACCAGATAAAGACTGAATGCACCAATAATCACATTAAACAAGAAAAAAACCTTCTTCGCACCAATTCCACCCGTGCAATTTTGTACACAACAAATTTTGTAAATTTTGTAAACAACAAACTTTGTAAACAACAAATTTTGTAAACAACAAACTAAAAGACTCAAGGTCCATCCCACCCCTGAAAGGACCAAATGGTAAAGACTGCAATGACGACACTATTAAAGCCAACCTCTTTAACACATTCTTTGCCTCAGCATTTGTAAACAGCAATGGATCATGCCCAGTATTTCCTAGATGAACCACAGACAACTACAATGATCTAATACATATCAATTTTACAGAAGACAATGTTGAAAAAGTGCTATGCAATCTAAAACCATCTCCATCANTCCATCCCACCCCTGAAAGGACCAAATGGTAAAGACTGCAATGACGACACTATTAAAGCCAACCTCTTTAACACATTCTTTGCCTCAGCNCCATCTCCATCAATTGGACCAGATGGAATATGTGCCTACTTCTTAAAAAAGCTATCCACTGCCATAGCCAAACCTCTAAGCATAATCTTTGAAAAATCTTTCAGGACCAGCTCCTTGCCAAAACTATGGTCTCAAGCCATCCCCATCTCCAAAAAGGGAGACCCCAGCCTAGTTGAAAATTACAGACCAATCTCTTTATACTGCATCACCTATAAAGTCATGGAATCAATTATTAACCAATCCATCATCCTCCACTTAGAAACAAATAACCTACTCTCTAATAAACAATTTGGTTTCAGGAAAAAACTATCCTGTAATCTACAACTCTTACATTGCAAAAACATATGGACTACGCAACCCGATCAGGGCAAAGCAATAGACACAATCTACATAGACTTCTGTAAAGCCTTTGATTCAGTGGTACATGATAAACTACTCCTAAAACTAAAATCTTACAGTATCTCTGGACACCTGCATAACTGGAAGCATTCCTGCCAAACAGACAACAAATGGTCAAAATTGGGAGCATCCTATCAAATTCTGTACCTGTCAACAGTGGTGTCCCCCAAGGCAGTGTTCTAGGACCAACTCTCTTCACACACTACAAAAATGACTTCTGTGATCATATCAAGAGCAACTGCGTTCTCTTCGCTGGTGATGTAAAGCTATTCAACACCACAGACAATACTGCTACCCTTCAAAAAGACCTTGACTATGTATCAGAATGGTCAAAGAAATGGCAACTTCAAATCTCAACAGATAAATGCTCTGTGTTACATATTGGCAAACAAAATCAGAAAATAAAATATAGACTGAATAATTAAGACCTTGTTGATGATCCAAACTCTGTCAAGGATCTTGGAGTACTCGACTGCTAGAGCCCACTGTAACTACATAGCCAAAAAGGGGTTAAGAGTTGTTAACCTAATCTAAGTAGTTTTTTCTCTGGTAATATTACACTAATAACTAGAGTATACAAAACATTTGCTGGACCAATACTCGAATACAGCTTATTAGTCTGGAACCCACATTACGTATCTGATATTAACACGGTTGAGAAATTTCCGGAAATATTTCACAAGAAGAGTTCTCCACTTCTCTACTCATTGCAGAATATCTTATGCCACCAGACTTGAAATTCTAGACCTAGAAAACCTAGAACTAAGCCACCTTCGGTCCAATCTAAGTATAGTATATAAAATCAAACATTGCAATGTCCTACCTGTCAATGAATATTTCAGCTTCAACCATAAAAACACAAGAGCAAACAATAGATACAAACCCAAGGTTATCGCACCAAACTTGATTGCAGGAAATACGACTTCAGCAACAGAGTGGTCAATGTCTGGAATGCTCTACCTGACTGTGGTTTCTTCCCCAAATTCCAAAAACTTTAACCTTAGACTGTCTACTATTGACCTTACCCCTTTCCTAAGAGGTCTGTAGGGGGCGTGCATAAGTGCACCAATGTGCCTACCGTCCCTATCCTATTGTTTCTTTTATTTTTTATTTTTCTCATATGTATCCATGTATTCTAAACTATGTTTTTACTTCTACCTATTATTTTGTAAGCAATCGACAACAATAAATAAATAAATAAAAAATATCCCCCAAAGCACAAAACATTTGTCTCTGCCAAGCTCAGAAGAAATCTGAAACTAGGATAAAGGAAGCCTAAGATGAGGTGGGGAGGAGAACTATCTGCAAAACCTCAGTATCAAATTAAATTTATCTGGCTTCTGAGTTAAATTATCCAACAGTTATTTCATCGATGCAACAGTAAAGAATGATTTTACAGGCATGATTGAAAGCTATTTTTAAATTACATTCATGCATGAATGAGATAAGTAAATCTCATCTTGAAGATTATCTGACTCTTGCCATAAGACATATTATAAAGAAGTCTAGTCACAACATCTGCAGCCAACTTTATCATCAGAGACAAATATAACTCTAGTGTACATGATATGATATATAAACTGCATGACTTCTAAATTTGATTGCAGCTGAAGGGCTTAAGAAGTCATATATAACCTAAAAAACTTGGACATTCTGTAGGCTGATTTAGGCTGATTGGAAACTGAAAAATGTGTTTCTATCTTACATCTTAAGTCATGACAGAATGAAAAAGATTAAGAGAATACATTGGTCATTTTTAAAGCTGTTATCAGCTTTAGTGACACAAACTTTCTGCACATACGAACTGTATGGCAGATCTTAATAAATCATGAATGAAGAGCATGCTCTGCTTTCCTTCATCGATCTGAATGGTGGTTAACTGATTCATTATCTCTATTTCAAATCTGTTTGCTTTTTCCTAATTTGCATGTTAGCAATTTGGCTGCAAGTAAAGCATATTTGGAGGCCCAAGTGAACTTATTACTATAATAAGTGTAGCCAGTAATGTAAAGTGAGGTACAATATAAATTACAAAGAAAATATTCATATGGAGAGCTTCTTGATGCCACTGTAATGAATACAAGAACAGAGCAAGCAATAGCCATTTTGAATATATAAAATGGGGGACTTCAGAAAATAAGCCATTTTAAGATTAGCAGTGTCAATCATTTAACATGCTGATTTACATAACACTACTCTCCACTTTTCCATATGTAATTCTTTTTAATTCAGGGCTTATCTAAAGCAGTTTGCTTTTCTGAACATTCCTACAATCTATACACTAACCCAGAGGTGGTATTCAGCCATTTCTCAGCGGTTCTGGCGACCTGGTAGCAAGAATTTGGCTTGAATCACGGAACTGGTAGTGACTTCTGGCTGGCCATGCCCCCAAACCAATTCCCAGGTCGCTCAGTTGCTCTACCCACCCGATGCTTGCTCGCTCATGCAGCTTGCCCACCCACCACTCGCCCTGCTCAGTCACTCCTCCCTTCCTATGTGGCAGGCTGGGCCCTCATGGCTTGCCTAACCTGACTTCCCACGTGGTGCCTGCACCCCAACTGAGCAGCCCTGATCTGCCTGCCCTGCTCACAAGTAAGCCTGTGTCACGCTAGGCCCTTGCCCACCCCTGGGGCCTTTCCAGGCCTCCCCCCACCTCCCAGGATTTCTGGGTGGGAGGAGGCCAAGGTGGGGCATCTTTTTCGGGCCAGTCCAAAGGGCAGGTGGGGGACAGCAGCGGCCGCAACACAGCCATGGGAAGCAGGCCCAGGAGTTCCTGGCCTCCCTTTCAGGGCACTCCAACCATTGCCATCACCCCCTCACCCCCAGCCCCAGCGCAGCAGAGAAGGCAAATGGAAAGGCTTTTCATTCGCTTTCTCCCTGCCTTTCGGGGCACTGTCACCACCATCCATATGCTTTGAAAGGGAGGGCAGATGGATGTTCTGGGGCTGCTGCTTTCTTCATTGTCCCGCCGCTCGGTGCTCTGGAGTTTGCCCAATAAGTTCTTCCCAGAAAAGGTGTGTGTGTGAGTCAAGGAAGGAAAGGAAGAAAGGGAGGAAGGGCAAGAAGGAAAGAGCAAGAAAGGAAGAAAGAGCAAGAAAGAAAGAGGAAGAAAGAGAAAGAGAGAAAGAAAGAGGAAGGGGGAGAAAGAAAGAGAGAGAGAAAGAAAAAAAGAAGGAAGAGGGTGAGAGAAATCTCATTGCTATTATTTTTAATTGTTCCATTATTTGTCATATATTAATATTTTACACTGTCCCTACACCTAGAGTGATTTTATTGCCTTTCTTTTGCCCAGGTATTTTTCAGAGTTTACATATCTGTAGTCCAGAGCAGTGGTCACCAACCTTTTTTGTACCAGGGACCAGTTTCAAGCAGAAACACTTTTTCAAGGACCGGGGGGGGGGGATCCGAGTTTGGTGGTTTGCTTGCAGATGTTTCATTACCTGACTAGGTAACATCTGATGTTGTTACCTAGTTGGGTAATAAAATGTCTGCCAGCAAACCACAAAGTTCAGGGAGCGCCAATGCCTCCTCATTGCAACCCTGAGCAACAGATATTCTCTTCTATTGGGACATTTAAAACGGAGGGTTTCAGCTGCAGATTCAGGAACTGCGCCGAGCTGAGGAGCACCTTCAAAACTGAGCGTTGGCGGTGGCGGCCCACAGCTCTTGGCCCTGCCTTCCTCAGCCCCATCCCTTAGGTGTCTCCCTCCCTCCCTCGGGTGTCTGCCTCGTTCCTCTCTCAGTCGCTCTCTCGCTCCTCCACCAGCCCAGGAAGAAACTGCTTCAAAGAAGCCAGCAGGGTGTCTTTTCCTGTTGCTGCAGCTCCTCCGAAGCACCCGTTCACCCCCACCCCACCACCCGCGCGTGGTTCAATCCAGTGCAATGTTCTGCCTGCCTGCCTTCGTTTCTGGTTGTTTCGGAGCAGTTTCGGCTGATAAAAAGAGGCGAATAGTTATTATTCTCAGCCGAAGCTGCTCCAAAACAACCAGAAACGAAGGCAGGCAGGCAGGC
>BHEV01006353.1:0-18887 GCA_004319985.1 Emydocephalus ijimae | reverse complement strand
TGCTGTTGTATCTGCTGTGAAACGGTTTCATGAATATGTGTATGGACGAGTTTTTACTATTGTTACCGACCACAAACCGTTAACGGCAGGGCCAAGCACATGGTACAATTTGTTAAAAAAACTCTCCATAAAATGGACTATGGGGATATTGATGAAAAAATAAACAGAATACTCCTACTCCAACACATCACTCCGCACAGCGTCACCAACAAGACGCCAGCTGAACTATTGATGGGATGCAAGCTCCGTTCCCACCTCGACCGACTTCACCCTTCCTCCGAGCCAGAGAAACCCTGCGGATCCAGCGGAAAATGCCGCGAGTTCAAGGTAGGCGACTTAGTTTTCACTAAAAACCTCTCCGGCGAACCATTATGGATCGAAGCAACCGTAATTCAAACCACCGGGCCCAGATCGTACTGTGTGCAAACCTGCGACGGAAAAGTATGGAAACACCATATAGATCAGCTTCGCTCTAGGCTACAAACCAGTTCCTGCGGCTCCTGGGACTCCCAAACGGAGGGGGGAGGGGATGTCGAAGAAACTGAATTCGAGATGGGGGAGAGCAAAAGCGAAGGAAGTCAGCGAGCAGGCGTGATTAATGAAGAAGAATCAGGGAGGGGTGTGGCCTCACCACAGAGGAATACCGCAACGGAGGCTAGCCCGCGAAGATCGGAGGACAACAACAACAACAGAATTAGCGGCACCGAGTCGTCCAGCGAGAATGAGGAACCGCTGGTACCAGATATGTCCAAAAACGTCCCACCAAAGCTGGACTGCAGACAGGAACCGGTGGGACAGCGCAAATCTAATAGACAGTTAAAACAGCCCACATATCTTAGAGATTACGTCACTGCACCCCTCAAACGGAACCCGGGGGGAAGGGGTGTTATGAACTAATAAAAACGCTTAAATAAAGTTTATCAAAGCTTAAAGAAAAAGCAGGGTTCTAATCCTGCACTTCTGATTGGCCGATAATAGCGATATCGGATTGGTCTGTTCTGGGGAATCTGATTGGCTGTTAATGAGCCACTCTCATTGGTTCAAGGGTTTAATGCTTCCATGTTCTCATTGGTTAATAGGTCAGCAGCCTGCCCTATAAAAGGGCTGCTGCTGCCCCAGGTTTTTGCTCTGTTCACGATGATTAATAAAGAGTTGAAGTTCACTGTTCACTGCCTCGTCTCCGTTCCTTGCGCCCATGCGCAGAACCTAACACAGAGTTTCCTTCCTTCCTTCCTTTCTTCCCTCCCTCCCTCCCTTTCTTCCTTCTTTTTCTGATCAAAAGACACAAGTAACCCATTTTTTTCAGGCAAATAAATAGGATGCTGGTGGGATTCAAAAATTTTTTACTGCTGGTTCTGTGGGCGTGATGTGGCAGGCATGGCTTGGTAAGCATGGCAGGAGAAGGATACTGCAAAATCCCATTCCCTCCCCACCCCACTAACCCGCTTTCCAGCTCCGTTCTCCTGTGCAGGGCAACAAAAAGAGACCCAGCCAATCAGCTAGGACTCGGGAGGCAAAGAATAGATGGGGGCAGGGGCAGTCAGAGGTGATATTTGCTGATTCTCCTAACTACTCAAAATTTCTGCTACCGGTTCTCCAGAACTGATCAGAACCTGCTGAATACCACCTCTGATGCTGGAGGCAAAATGTGTTTTTATTGAAAAGAATCCACTGGGGAAAAAAGTGGACTTGTTCTGATCACTACACCACACTGTATTTGCTGAAGAAAATAAATAAGTGGACACGACCACATTCATATATACCCACAGCAGTGTGGCTAAGAAATAGCCATTGTTGGCTTATTGTAAAAAAAAAAAAAACAGCATGTAGTGGAAAGATTAAATGAAGCATCTGTAACTGGATGCCTTCCAGAAGCCTAGGACCATAACTCCCATCCTCCTCCAGCAGAATATTCAGTGATGGGAATTGAAGTTAATTATATCTGGAACACGTTAGTAACACTGAAGTTCTCAGTAACCTGACAAGGAAATGGACCAAGGTTTGTTACAGTTCCATTTTTATAACTAACTATAGGCCAACATGTCAATTTTGTGTAGCATGCCAGTATGCTTTTCAGGTTTTTTAGTGATGGATTGCCAGGAATTTTCCAACAAACAAAATGTTAGGTAATAACTCTGAGAGATCATTTAATCTTCTCTGATGGAGTGCATAACTTCTGCAGTTTGAATAAAATGTGCCTTTGCACCTATTTATCTTCCGAGTTATCTGATCCTGCCTCCTTTGCGTCACCTGTAAAAAGCACCTGGTACAAATAAATTTGGATCTTTCTCTCGTAAGCTGTAGAGCACACACCCTTGACTTTCTCTAGACAGTGGGAGTACATGTGAACATCCTGCCTGCTGAGACTTCCCTGTCATTCTTCTAAAACTCTTGGAGTTATTTCCTGGTTTCATTAGATGATTCCCAGGATCTGGCATATGAGGCTGTCAGGGAATGGGTGGGTGGGTGGGAATGCCTTTAAATCCCTTTAAATGGCAATAGCACTTAGACATATATACCGCTTCACAATGTTTTACAGCCCTCTCTAAGCAGTTTACAGAGTCAGCCTATTGCCCCCAACAATTTGGGTCCTCAGTTTACCCACCTCGGAAAGATCGGAAGGCTGAGTCAACCTTGAGCCTGGTGGGATTCGATCTGCCAAATTGCAGTCGGAGTAGCTTGCAGTACTGCACTCTAACCACTGCACCACCGAGGCTCCTAAATGGGATGCAGAGGGCTGAACTCTCAAAAACAGTAGGTGGAGCCAGGTAGATCTAATTTTAAATGGAGCTCATTTACCCCCTAATTAAAATGAAATCTAAAGAATGCAATTAGACTCTAGTCATATATTTAATTATTCTGTCACATTAAAAAGCTAATTAGTAATGAGTCTTGGAGACCCTGGGGAACACATCCTGACTTTTGCATATCTTTTGGGGAAGTCACAACCCGAGGACCATAGAATCTAATTCTTAAGATAGAAAGGCAGAGCACCATGCATCTCTATACTACAAAAACTCTTGTCATAACTTTTAATTGAATAAAATGGTGCATCATAGGGCAACATTTTTTTTTTAATCAAAGTACCTTAAATGGGTCAATTTAATTTACATCCAAAGTCTGGGACCCATGGCTGCTGAGTAAACAAAATTTGGAGAAGTTGTGGATGCTTCAGTGTTACAGGTTGCTGCTACAGTCACATGATCTTCCTTTTCAATATTCTGTGGCAGTTTCCCAGCCAGTCTTGCAATCCCTCATTCCCTCCTTTACCCAGCAACAGGCACTTACCTACCTGCTGGAAAAGGGAAGCAGAAGTGAGGAAGATTTCTGATGCTCCCTGCCTTATTCCCACAAATGGGGAAGGCAGGGGGAGTTGAAATCATTCCTGCATCCACTTTTTTTTTTTTTACCATGGTCATTCTGTTTCTCTGTTTAGGTAAGGAAATATCTCTGAAACAATGTCCCAACAGGGCATGAGTTGTCTCATAATTTTAGAAGAGAAGAGAACAGAATTCTTTATTGGCCAAATGTGATTAGATGCACAAGGAATTTGTCTCCGGTGCGTAAGCTTTCAGTGTACATACAAACAACAAAGCAATCGGTCATAAGTCATAGTTACAATCATTAATCATAAGGTACAACAAGTGATGCATCATAGATACTAATAGAAGAAGGTATTAGGAAAGATGAGAAGATTAGAAGGATAATATCAGTACATCTTATTACATGGGTAAATATCTATATTCCAAAGACAGTGCTGTGGGAATTAGGTGTTCAGCAGAGTAATGGCGTGGGGAACAAAAACTATCTTTGTGTCTAATTGTTTTGGCATACAATGCCCTATTAACTTGATTCATTCTCTCCTCTGCTCTTCTCTTCCTGCCACCTTCTTTTGAAACCACTCATCTTTTCTCCTAAAAATAAAAACTCCAGCCCAGCAACAGTTCTCGATTTCTAGTCTTAAAACTTCAGGGGGGAAAAAGGAAGAAATGAAAAGCTGTCACAATGGCATGAATTTTAAAGGTTGCCCCAGGTCTTAAGGTTGTTCTTCTCAGCTGCCGAAACTGCTGATTATCTTTTTTCAGTGATCTCTCTCATAAACATCTGCTGGTGTTGACATCTTGAAGATGTAATATTGACTTCATCATTATGATGGTTTAATTATGTGACTAAAGAAGCAGATTCGCTGGCAAGGTTGTAGTTTTGTAAATGCTATTTTATTTCCTCTAGATTTAAAAAAAAGAAAAGAAAAACAAACTCTCCTTAATCTTAAGTCAAACTCAGTGCTGCATTCTTAAAAATTTTTTATATCTGGTTTACCTACAAAGCAGTGCAGTTTTACAGTCACAGATAAAGCCTGAAAGAAAAGGATTTGTAGATAATGCAAAACTGTGGTTGATTGCATAAACCACTGCTGGCTGGGTTTACCCAATGTGCTAAGTCATAAACCTTGATTTAAGAATCCCCAAGTCTTGGGTTCATATGATCTGTTAAGGCAGAATGAAACAGTCATATGACAACCTTCAGATGCTGCCTTGTCTGTCTAACATATTCTTTCCAGATTTGATTAATCAAAATCTTTTTAAATAAAATGAAATTAATAGAAAATTGGTAAATTGGGAATGGGGTCCTAGCCTAATCTATAGCATTATTTTTCAATCTTGGTGAAACTTTTAAGATTTGTGGACTTCAACTGCCAAAATTCTCCAGCCAACAGTGCTGGCTGGAAAATTCTGGGAGTTGAAGTCCACACATTTTAAAGTTGCCAAGGTTAAAAAACATTGCTCTGTAACATTATGTTTTTTGCAGAAATGTCTTTGGGCTCCACAAAGTCCTCATGGCATAGTGTGTATGTATGTGTGTGGGGGGGGGAAGAGGGGAGGAAATGTGTGCATACTAATTTACCTTCTTACGGCTTGCTGTGCCTTCCTCACAGCCATTTTGTAAGCATACTGATCACATGATCTCAATATTCCAGATGTAACCCCTACCTTTAAAAGTTTGCCTCCTTTTGGTTTGACATCGTGTGTGCATTTAGGAAAAAGTAGGCAGAAGGGAGGAAACCATTAAGAGTGAATGAGAATGCATAGTAGGGTTGTGTGGGCTCTGACCACATCCCATTTAACTTCTGACTCTGCTGGAGCAGAGGAACAGTACATTCTAGCTATGTTATTTTCCTAGCTTATATGAAGTTTCCTCTATCCAGCACTTGGGTGGGCCACGTATGAGGGCAGAATAAATAATTTTGTTATTGTTTGGTTTTTAAGTTGTGCTCAAGTCTTCGGTACCCCATGGACCACAGCACACCAAGCCCCCTTGTCTCATATTGTCTCGTGTTTGCTCAAATTCATGTTCATTGCATCAGTGACACTATCTAACCATCTTATCCTCTATCATCTCCTCCTTCTTTTGCCTTCAGTCTTTTCCAACATCAAAGTCTTTTCCAATGAGTCCTTTCTTCTCATTTGGTAGCCAAAGTATTTGAGCTTCAGCTTCAACATCTGTCTTTCCGAAGAACAGTCTCCTTTTAGGACTGACTGATTTGATCCCCTTGAAGTCCAAGGGAGTCTCAATAGTCTTCTCCAACACCATAATTCAAAAGCATCCCTTATCCACTGTTCAGCCTTCCTTATGGTCCAACTCTCACAGATATACCAATAAAATAAACGTGTGGGGCGACTCTAATATGATATTTTCCTGGTGTTCCTTTTGTAGCATGGAGTAAGCAGAGCAATGCAGAATGACCTGGTGTACCAATAAGCTTCTTTTGAACTTATTTGAAGGGCTAGAAAAAGTGGCAATAGGATTGATTTTCCTTGCACTTCTTTCCCTTCTGCAAGATGCGTCTATTTTTGAAAAGGGGGAAGGAGGCAGGCGGATGCAAAAGGAGCTGTGGTAGTAAAAGCGTATTATAATTACTGGCATTCTCTCTGATGGCATCCAACGTGTATTAACCTATGTAATTTAGAAGGCAGAGCATTAGATTCAACTGCAGCGTTGTGAAGTTTAATGGAGCCGAAGGGAGAGGTGTATGCTGTGACCAGCTGTGGTATCATTTGTTGATGGCGTGGGGGAGGCTGGCTCCAGGCTTTTGAGGGGCCCTTGACTGACATTTGAAGAGACAGGAGATACCTGCTGGAAGTCATCTTCAGATGATATTCTGCATAGTTTGGATATGATGGATATTCTGACAATTGAAACGGCCAACTGTATCTCTTTCTGGAGTTAGTCCCTGAAGTCCCCAATCAGGTTGAAGCATAACTTTTCATTTGGGACATCCTTGACTCAAAAAAGTGAAGATAATGTCTGTGACTACGAGATCCAATCTCTGCTCCTATACGTGTGATACGACATGCATAAAAACAGGTTAGGGCTTTGAACTTGACCAGGGATCTCCAAACACAGCAACTTTAAGACTTGTGGACTTCAAATCCCACCATTCCATAGCATGGCTGGCTAGGGAATTCTGGGAGTTGAAGCTCACAAGTCTTAAAGTTGCCACGTTTGGAGATCCCTAATCTAGATCTCTTTTTTTACCAATTCCCATGAATGCCCTGGTCCTGGGAATTTCTTTAAAGAGTGGTGGAGATGAATGTCCAATAAAAATGCTAATTTTAATTCTTAAACCAGCCCAAAGTTCCCATTGAGAAGCAAAGGTAAGGGCAAAACAGATGCCTCTTAAAAGCCCTTTTTAAAAATTAAAAAGGGCCTAAACCAAGTATAAACTTCTGTGCCATCTTCTCCAGATTTTTTTAATGAACTTTTCCCCCAGTCCCCCCAAATATGCCCATTACTACGCAAATGTATTGGTTCCCCTCTTCGGTGAGATCATTTTCTCTAATTCATTGCTTCCCTGTGACTTAAATCCGTTGTTTTGTGTCTTGAAGAACAGGACTTTTTCCTGTATTTCATTCCTTCTGATAACTGGAGAATACCATCCTGTCTTCTCTTAATCGCCTCTTCTCAAAATTAATTATTCCCAATTCCTTCAGTCAATTCTTCACTTCAGAGATTACCTTTCTCTCGGTGGTGGGATTCAAAAATGTTTACTACTGGTTCTATGGGCGTGGCTTGGTGGGCGTGGCAGGGGAAGGTTACTATAAAATCCCATTCCCTCCCCATTCCTGGGGGAAGGTTACTGCAAAATTCAATTCTCTCCCCACCCCACTAACCTGCTTTCCAGCTCTGTTCTCCTGTGCAGGGCAACCAAAGAAGACCTAGCCTCCCACCTGTGACTCGGGAGGCAGAGAATAGATGGGGGTGGGACCAGTCAGAGGTGGGATTTGCCAGTTCTCCAAACTACTCAAAATGTTCTCTACCGGTTCTCCAGAACTGGTCAGAACCTGCTGAATACCACCTCTGTTTTCTTTGAACCATTTTGACTGAAGTTTGACCTTCAAGAAGCCCAGAGTTGGTATGTTTCTCAAGACTGGATTTGATATACATGAAATAAAATGGAAATCTAATAGACTTCTCACTGCCATTAATTTAGAAACAGTTGTTCCATTGATGCAGCTTGCAATTTCATTGGCTTTTTTTTTTGTGCAACATGTTGTGTTGTTGATTCTTATCCAGTTTGTAAACAGCTACTATTCCAATCTCTTTTGCACATATACTATTACCAGGCCAAGAATCCTCCATCTAGCCTTGGACTTCTCTTCCATAAGAGGTAAACTTCACATTTTTCTCCATTAAATTTAAGCGTTATTTCATCCCATTTATCTAACCTTTCAAGGTCATTTGGAATCTTCTTTCTATCTTGTAAGTATTAGCTATCCTGTTCAGATTTTGTTAGCTACAGCATTTCCTCTATCTCTTTTGTTTTAGTAATTAATAAAAATAATACAGAAAATAGAGGCTAAAGGCTGAGCCTTTTTGTATCCACTTAAGACACAAGTACTCAACTTTGAATGCCATTTTAGCTAGCTATGCTTGCATTTAATTGGTATGTTATTCAGCCCGTATTTAAGGCTGATAGGCAGAATGCCATAGAGGCCCTTTCAAAATGCTTTTCTGGAGTTAAGGTATTTTATATATTCAGCTTTCATACAATCTGCTAAAGAAGGATTGTAGTGGAGGCAAGGGATGTAGACCAAATCACTTTTGTCTTCTTATCCCTGCAGGTTTTTTTTGTGGGGGGGGGGTCAGGATTTCGGAAGTTGTTTGCCCTTGCCTTCTTCTTCCTAGGGTTGAGAGAGAATGCCTGGTCCAGGTTCAACCAGCTGGCATCATGTCTGAAACACAAGGGGAATTCAGGGTCTCCTAATGGCATCCTTAAGTTCAACCTAAAACTGGGTCTTGCTAAAGAGCAGAGATCTCCAAATATGCTGTAAGCTTTGCTGGCTAAGGAATTCTGGGAGTTGAAGTCCACAAGTCTTAAAGTTGCGAAGTTTGAGGACCCCTGTTAAAGAGATTACCTGACTGAAAAATGGAATAAAGTTAGTTCTGGCTAGCCTTGTTCTTGATCAATCCCTGTTAATTCATTTAATATTTAGATAATGAGAGCCAGTTTGATCTAGTTAGTAGTTAATGTACTAGTCTAGAAACCAGGAGACTGTGAGTTCTAGTCCCATCCTTGGCATGAAAGCTGACTGGGTGACCGTGGGACAGTCGCTCTCTCCCAGCCAAGCCCACCTCACAGGATTGTTGCTGTGAGGAAAATAGGAGAAGGAAGGAATAATAAGAAGAGGCAGGGGTGGGATTCAAATTTTTTAACAACTGGTTCTGTGGGCATGGTTAAGTTGATGGGTGTGGCTTGGTGGTCATGTTATTGGCTGGCCATGGCCAACTCAATATCACTCACATCGAGGCACGCATCTCCTCGCCTGGCCTCTCATGACTGTGGGGATGCTGCAACAGTTGTAAGTGTAAAAAATGGTCATAAGTCACTTTTTTCAGTGCCATTGTAACTTTGAATGGTCACTCCACACAAGCAAAGTACCAGCAAAGGAGGAAAAATAACTCCAGAGAAGTTCCTGAGATAGGAAGTCTAGTCCTGCCAAGAATGTAAAAAGGGTTAATGGAGAGGCAGTTTCTGTAAGCAACATCGGAATGTTTCCTTCCTGCCTTCCACAAGATTAGGCCAGTAATTTTTTCTAACAATCGGTTCTCCGAACTTCTTAGAATGTTAACAACTGGTTCTAACGAATAGGTGCGGACTGGTAGAATCCCACCCCGAGTACAGGTAATCCTTGACTTATAACCACAATTGAGCACAAATTTACTGTTGGTAAATGAGACAGTTGTTAAGTGAGTTTTGCCCCATTTTATGACCTTTCTTGCCACAGTTGGTAAGTGAATCACTGCAGTTACTAAGGTAGTAACAGGGTTATTAAGCTAATCTGGCTTCCCCATTGACTTTGCTTCTCAGAAGGTCACAAAAGGGGATCACATGACCCTGGGACACTGCAACCATCACAAATATGAGCCAGTTGCCATGCATTGAATTTTGACCATATGACCATGGAGATAGTGAAATGGTTGTAAGTGTGAAAAACAGTCATAAGTCAACTTCTTTCAGTGTCGTCGTAACTGAATGGTCGTTAAACAAACTGTTGTAAGTCAAGGACTAACTGTATGTTTGCTGCCTTGAGTTATTTTTAATAATGACAGGATAAAAATATATAAATAAATAAAATTCAATTACAGCACCGTTTTCATGGTGATTACAGATCAATACTGTTATGATTGGTATCTTCCTGCAGAACTTTGTGGGAGTGGCTTGTCTGGATTTACCATCCTTTCTAAAGACAGAGACAAAAAAAATCAGTCAACTAGCACCTTTCCCAACTAACAAATTATATTAAACATAAGCTTTCTATGAGTTGCAGCTCAGTTCATCAACTGATCAAGCAAGTTGCAGGCAGGAACAAAATCTGGCCTTTTATTTATCTGGCACTGCACCATTTCCCAGAGTTTCTCAAATATATTCTCTCTGCATTTTCTCTATCCATGGAGTGTGACTCTGTTTTTGTATTGCAAATTACCAATTCTAACTACCTGGTGCAGCATTTGAGCCCCTATAATTTAGCTCTGGCCTGTTGCTTGAGATTTTGGTCTGTTGACAATTAAGCGTATGAGTTTGCCACAAAATTATTGCTTGGGCTGATAGTTCCCTAGCTGTGTAGTTTTGTAAGACAGTAGCTACCAAATCATTCATACTTAAAATAGCCTTTAGGCCCCAGTAGGAGAAAAAAAGATCTCTGTTGCATAAATTCACTTCCCTTTTAGGAAACTCTGCTTCAGAATCCTGAAACAAGTAGGAGGAATAGTAAATAGTTTTGCTTGCAGGGTGCTTGCAACTCAGTTTTGCTTGCAACTCAGGAAAATTCTACATATTGTTTAATCTCCCCTAGTCAGGGCTGTGCGTATCATACACTTCTCCATAGGCAGCATAAAAAGAATGGTTGGCGGACAATCTGTTTTGCATGTTTTGTGGGAAAGTAGAAAAGGCAAGTTTCTAGACCTCAAGGCCAATGAGAACTCAGAATCCTTTGGCACAAAAATAAACAAATATACTGCATCTGAATCAGCAGCTGAGATGACAGAGTTGCTCCTTTCATTTTCATTCCTTCCAAGAGCTGATTGCCTCACTGATACCAAAAATAAAATTGACCACTTGATAAAGAGTTCTGCACATGCCTATTTCAAATTAAATTTTAACAGTATGGAGTCTGCTATGAAAAGGGAAAATTTCTCTCTCTCTCTCTGTCTCTGTGTGTGTGTGTGAAAAAAGTTCCAAAATCTTTTATGTTTTCTGCCTCTGCTCCAATATTTATCAGTCTCAGCCACTTGAAGAGGTGGGGACTTCAATTCCCAGAATTCTGGGAGTTGAAGTCCACACTTCAAGCGACTAAAACACTGCTCTACACTTTCATGTGGGGCTAATTTTGTGCTGTTTGAGCAAAAACTAATTATGGGGAACACTAGTTTCTACCCACCCAATTTCATGGAAATTTGAACATCTCATTAACAAACAAAATTCTCTCTCTGCTACATCGCCACTCTGCTTAAGCAGAGGCCTGTCTCATTCCCCCTCCCGTCTGTATTTCTTTTTTTCACAGTGTGGTCTTAATTTGTTTTCTCCCTGGTAGTTTGAATTCTTTGCAGATTACAGGTTTGTCGGTGGAACGGCAGTTCCCACAATGCTGTAATTTGGCTGTCCTTCCAACTGGCTGTCTTTGCTCCAGAGCTGGCGCCTCGCTTCCTTCCAACAACTCTGGTTGGTGTCGTTGATAAATTCCCAAACTGAGGATCAGATGGGAGGTGTGTTGGGGGCTGGATGTGCAAAATTGATGTTTTGCGACAGCCCTTCCTTCCTCACTGTTTATGTTTTCACCATCGAAACTCTGTCTGCTTTCTACTTTTCCCTCAGCCTTTCTCATAACAAATTGTGAGTTCTTCGAGGCCCTCTCATTTTTGAGTGTTGTGAAGCATTTGGCACAATGATGTGTGTGTGTTGATCGTGGATTGCATCTTTTTCTTTTAATTGTCCATTCAAGCAGAGCCACTGAAGACTTTGAGGGTTGGTTTCCAGCTTAGGTGAAATCCTGAGGTTTGCAGAATAGGCCTAGAATATTTCTCCTCCCCATCTTAAACCAATGAACCTGGACTAGGTTCATGGTGGGGTGGGTAGGTGGGTGAGATTTGGACTAGACGCTCTCCAAAGTCCCTGTTACTTGTTATGATATGCTATCGTGTTCAGGAGTTGGGGAGTTTATCAACTGGAAAATAAGGGAGGGTTTCCCAAATTTAATCCTCCATACGTAGTGTTGCATTCATCTTCTAATTCACATACATGACATATGTGAATAACTCATTTCGAAGACTGAAATTAAATAAAACATTAAATAAAAATATAATAGCTAGATAGCAACCATGTTTCTCCAACAATAAGGCCTCCACCGATAGGAAGGCCCAGCATGTTTTATCGGCATAAAATCAAATTAAGCCCCTCCCCCCAAATTAAGGTCTATATTAAATATGCGAAATGGGGGGGAATGGCGAGGGGCTTGCTGTTAGGAAGTAGTTTTGTTGCATACCCAGATATGGTGCTGCCTGCGTTGACTTTGGCGTTGGTGGGGCACTTGGCATCAGGAGACCTTCCTCCACCGTTGCTTTCCCTTTTCCCTTGCTGCTGCAGCGTTTAGAGCAACGCCGTGGCGTTTGGCACAGCCACGCGCAGCCAACCAGGGCTCCTCCCTGCAACCGGAGTGCAGCGGAGACACTTGGCTTTAGGAGCTCCTGTCGCCGTCTTCCCTTCTCCTTCAAAGGCAAAGCCAATTCTTTTAAAAACGACATCCTACTATCGGTACGAGAAAGCCTCCCCTGACCAAGAGGGCAGCCCAACCCCATGTGGGGAGGCGAATCTCCCGGGGTCGCAGTGCAGGATCGGCCCACCCTAGAAGAAGCACCCAGCCGCCATCCCTGCCTGGCGCTGGGCAGAGTGTTGGGGCACCCAGCGTAGCTGACAGGCAGGCCCTCCTGCCCAGCAGCGGAGCTCTCGCCAAGGCAGCGAGCACCTCCCCGCTGGACCCTCCGCTCATCCCGCCAGGGCTGCACTAGAGCCGTGCGGATTGGGCAGAGCCGGGAAAGCAAGCCGCGGGTGCACGCCCGCCTGCCAAGCAAAAGAGCTGGGCCGACCTGAGCTTGGCTTCCTTCCCAAGTCCCTCCAGCGCGAACCCGAAGGGGCCACCGGGAGAGGCCACCCAAGGCAGTGATAGCACCCACCCATCCATGGACAGGGAGGCAAGGCGACGGCCTGCGCCACGTCCTCCTCCGAGCTGAGCCCTGCCGAGTCAGCGCCTCTGCCTGATGCCCGTTCCGCTGCAGCGTTTGGAGCTGCCGGCACATTTGGAGATGCACGGGGACAGGCTGGGCGAGGGGTGGAAAGGACAGGCAGCTTCGGGCTCTCTCCACTGGCCAGGGAAGCAGTGCTGCCATCACCTTGCCTCCCTGTCCTTGAACGGGTGGGCGCTATCACTGCCTCAGGGAGCCTCTCTTGGTGGCCCCTTCAGGTTCACGCTGGAGGGACTTGGGAAGGAAGCCAAGCTCAGGTCGGCCCGGCTCTTTTGCTTGGCAGGCGGGCGCGCACCCGCGGCTTGCTTTCCTGGCTCTGCCCAGCCCGTACAGCTTTGGCGCGGCCCTGGCGGAATGAGCAGAGGGTCCGGTGGGGAGGCGCTCATTGCCTTGGTGAAAGCTCTGCTGCCGGGAAGGAGGGCCCGCCTGTCAGCTGCGCTGGGCTCCCCAGGCGAAGCTCTTCGCGCTCTGCCCGGCGCCAGGCAGAGATGGCGGCTGGGCACTTCTCTCGATGTGGGCTGATCCTGCGCTGCGGCCCCAGGAGATTCGCCTCCCCACGTGCGGTTGGGCTGCCCTCTCAGGTAGGGGAGGCTTTGTTGTAGTAGAGCATCATTTTTAAAATAATTGGCTTTACCTTCGGAGGCAAAGGTAAGGCGGCGACAGGAGTGCCTGAAGCCAAGTGTCTCCACCGGGCTCCAGTTGCAGGGAGGAGCCCTGGCTGTCTGCACATGGCTGCACCACATGCCGCGGCATTGCTCTAAATGCCGTGGCAGAAGGGAGAAGGGAACGCAACGGTGGCGGAAGGTCTCCCGATATGAAGTGCCCCACCAACACCGAGGTCAACATTCAAGCTGTTGCTGCCCGCCCACCTGCGGTTGCAAGGGGGAGGAAACTAAGTCACCCCCGAAAAGACGGCCTAGCCGTTTTTTCGGGGGTCAAAAAAAAATAAGGCCCAGCCTTATTTTGTGAGAAACATGGTAGATGTAAAATGTTCCATTATTATAGGGAAGAAAAGGGAAATAGCTGATACATTACAAGGTTACCAAATCTCAGAGGACTGTGGTAGTCTTCCCTGAATTCCTAATAATTTGTAGGTGAAAATCTGAAAAATACTTTGGATGGGAATAATCAAAGCCCGCCCTCCTTGGATGATTTTGTAGATTTCAGATTTATTTATTTGTTAGGATTTATACAGCTGCCCAATTGAACAAGGCCTCTACATGCCATACAATTAAAACCCATACAATATTTTCAAGAACAAACATAATAAACATAAAAATATTGCTAAACAGAAACAGGGGAATAACCTACTACAACCAAGATAGATGCTACATGGCAAATAGGCAATCTGCTACTTGGGGAAAAAAAATCTTTTAAAGTAAAATACATTTTTATGTTGGTGCCTATAATATCAAACAATATTCAATGGGTGCACAGGGCTTGGCAATTAAAGAACCAATAAATAAAACTCTGATCTTGTTTAAAAGGAAGCCCAGTGGTATCCTTCTTCATTTAATGGGATTCTTCTTTCAAATGTCAGTTGAGTATGGCTGTTCCAAATTGCAGTTTCAAGGTCCTTGATTTTAGAATGCTTGAGTCATAGGACATAGAATAATAGAGTTGGAAGGGACCTTGGATGACTTCTAGTCTAACATGCTCAAGCAGAAGACCATATACCATTTCACACAAATGGTTGTCCTGTCTTTTGTTTTAAAACCTCTAATGATGGAGCACCCACAACCAGTGGTGGGATTCCAAAATTTTTACTACCGGTTCTGTGAGCATGGCTTGGTGGGCGTGGCAGGGGAAGGATACTGTAAGATCTCCATTCCCTCCCCACTCCAGGGGAAGGAGGCAGAGAATAGACGGGGTAGGGCCAGTCAGACGTGGTATTCTAAACTACTCAAAATTTCCGCTCCCGGTTCTTCGAACAATTCAAAATTTCTGCTACTGTTCTCCATAACTGGTAAGAACCTGCTGAATACCACCTCTGATCTAGAATCATTAGATGGAGACCACAGAGGTGGCTCTCCTGACCAAGCCTGTTGAGAGAGAACTGGGCAAAGAATGTTGAAATCCCAGGCTCTAACCTAATGATGTCCTCCATAAGCGTGTTTTTGAGAAGCTCCTACAGTTGAATAACAGCACTTTCTTTATAGCAGTCCCTGGGTCAGTTCTGTCAAACACCCTCTTGGATGCCTGTCCAAACTTGATGTCTAAAGTCAGTACCTGCAGCACCTACTTTACCAAAGCACACAATACAGTTTTTAAGTGATGTTAGTTAATTGATTGAACAGTGCCATCTTGCTCAATAGCCTGAAGTTACTTGTGCAGCTCTTATTGGGTGTCCAAAGTATTTCAGTTAAACCACAAGCCCAGAAAACTGAGGATACATGTCTTGAAGTTTTGATTGGTTGAAAATAATAATTCATTTAGCCAATGGAGAAGTGTTTGCAACTGTGTCACTCAACGGTCTTATACATCTTATTGTTTAAGATGCCATTGCAAGACATTTTATTATGATCTGATTGCCTGAAGATTTGTTTCCCAGCACGGGATGGAAAGATTACTTTAGAATAGAATAACAGAGTTGGAAGGGATCTTAGAGTCTTCTAGTCCAACCCCCTGCTTAGGCAGGAAACCCTACACCACTTCAGACAAATGGTTATCCAATTTCTTCTTAAAAACTTCCAGTGTTGGAGTATTCACAGCTGCTGGAGGCAGGAACTGTCAGGAAATTTCTCCTTAGTTCTAAGTTGCTTCTTTCCTTGATTAGTTTCCACCCATTGTTTCTTATCCTGCCCATAGGTGCTTTGGAAAATAGCTTGGCTCCCTCTTCTTTGTGGCAACCCCTGAGATATTGGAAGACTGCTATCATGTCACCCCTAATCCTTCTTTTCATCAAACTAGACATACCCAATTCCAGCAAGCGGTCTCTATATATTTTAGCCTCCAGTCTCATAATCATCTTTGTGTCTCTTCTCTGCACTCTTTCTAGAGTCTCAACATCATTTTTTACATCATGGCAACCAAAACTGAATGCAGTATTCCAAGTGTGGCTTTACCAAAGAATTATATAGTGGTATTAACACTTCACATGATCTTGATTAGCTTTCAAAGAGGTTTATGTTTGTTTCCTGAAGAAGAAGAAAAAAAACTGTTCAAATTATGTGCATTTCCCTTAAAAAAATGGCCTTCTTCAGCCTGAGGTTCTGGAGATAATGCTAGATGCCATCTCCTGTGACCATATTGGTGGAAAATGATAGGAAGTTGTCTAGATCTGTAAAATACAGTATAAATATCTGGCATGTTAAAAATACAGTATATACTTTTTCCAAAAGTACTTTTTAACAAGAGCTGCAGGGAGAAAATTTAACTAGTGCAGTTGTGATCTCAAGAGAATAATCTCCTTACTCATTGATGTTGACTGCATAAATGTAAAGACTGCAACGATGAAACTATTAAAGCCAACCTTTTTAACACATTCTTTGGCTCAGTATTTGTAAACAGCAATGGCCCAGTATTTCCTAGTCGAACCACAGACAACTACAATGATCTAATACTTATCGATTTTACAGAAGACAATGTTGAAAAAGCACTATGCAATCTAAAACCATCTCTATCTATTGGACCGGAGAGAATATGTGCCTACTTCTTAAAAAAGCTATCCACTGCCATAGCCGAACCTCTAAGCATAATCTTTGAACAATCTTTCAGGACCAGCTCCTTGCCAAAACTATGGTCACAAGCCACGGTCATCCCCATCTTCAAAAAGGGAGACCCCAGCCTCGTTGAAAATTACAGACCAACCTCCTTAAGCTGCATCACCTGTAAAGTCATGGAATCAATTATTAATCAATCCATCATCCTCCACTTAGAAACAAACAACCTACTCTCTAATAAACAATTTGATTTTAGGCAAAAACTACCATGTAATCTGCAACTCTTACACTGCAAAAACATATGGACTACACAACTAGATCAGGGCAAAGCAATAGACGCAATCTACATAGACTTCTGTAAAGCCTTTGATTCGGTGGTACACGACAAACTACTCCTAAAACTAAAATCTTATGGTATCTCTGGACAACTGCATAATTGGATAGAAGCTTTCCTGTCAAACAGACAACAAATGGTCAAAATTGGGAGTGTCCTATCAAATTCTGTACCTGTCAATAGTGGTGTCCCCCAAGGCAGTGTTCTAGGACCAACTCTCTTCATACTCTACATAAATGACCTCTGTGATCATATCAAGAGCAACTGCGTTCTCTTCGCTGATGATGTAAAGCTATTCAACATCACAGACAATACTGCTACCCTTCAAAAAGACCTTGACTATGTATCAGAATGGTCAAACAAATGGCAACTTCAAATCTCAACAAATAAATGCTCTGTCCTACATATTGGCAAAAAAAGTCAGAAAATAAAATACAGGCTGAATAGTCAAGACCTTGTTGATGATCCAAACTCTGTCAAGAATCTTGGAGTACTCATCTCTAATGATCTAAGTGCTAGAGCACACTGTAAATACATAGCCAAAAAGGCGTTAAGAGTTGTTAATCTAATCCTATGTAGCTTTTTCTCTGGTAATATTACACTAATAACTAGATCATACAAAACATTTGCTAGACCAATACTCGAATACAGCTCATCAGTCTGGAACCCACATTACGTATCTGATATTAGCACAGCTGAGAAAGTCCAGAAATATTTCACAAGAAGAGTTCTCCACTCCTCTACTCGTTGCAGAATACCTTATGCTACCAGACTTGAAATTCTAGTCCTAGAAAACCTAGAACTACGCCGCCTTTGGTCCGATCTAAGTATAGTATATAAAATCATACATTGCAATGTCCTACCTGTCAAGGAATACTTCAGCTTCAACCATAACAATACAAGAGCACACAATAGATACAAACTCAAGATTAATCGCACCAAACTTGATTGCAGGAAATACAACTTCAACAACAGAGTGGTCAATGTCTGGAATATTCTACGTGACTCTGTGTTTTTTCCCCCAAACCCCAAAAACTTTAACCTTAGACTATCTACTATTGACCTCACCCCTTTCCTAAGAGGTCTGTAGGGGGCGTGCATAAGCGCACCAATGTGCCTACCGTCCCTGTCCTATTAGGAATTTTCATTGATGAATGAAAGAGTTTTTTTTCCTGTAGCACTTTTATAATCCTTACCTATTAGCGTTTATGAAGTGCCTTTTCTGAAGTGCCATTTTTTCTCTGATGAAAATCATTCAAATGTCACATGTTTCTGAGTGTTAGGAGCAGGTATCTTGGATATTATGAGGTGATTAAAAAAAATACTTTGTAGCAGGCCTGCAGTTTCTGGGTAAATCTGTAAAACTTCCAGAAAAAGACTTAGCAGGTACACCTATAGCATATAATGCGCCAGCAAGTTTAATACTAACTTTGGTTAGGAATTTGAGGTTTTGTGTGTTTTGTGAACATTGCCTATGGGGTTATTTTAAGCATTCGGGGAATTGCTGAGTTCAGGAACCAAATAAAATGCATGTTTTTAAATTTTTGTCCTCTGGAAATGTATAAACTGAGCTAGTGGACTCTGATGTCTGTTGCTCGGTGTATTAATTCATACACTGCCTTATAAATAAATCAGAAGTTCTTGTTTGGAATAACTCCTTCTGCGTTCCCTCATGGCTATAAAGAGTGCAATCCAGCCTCTGGCAGCTGAGCCTGAGGGCTTCTGGTTGTGAGGGACTCCCTTGTTGTTTGTCTATCTCCATCTGGTCTTCTTTCAAGCTGCAAGAACAGCCCCCTTATCTAATCACACCTCCTAATAGCTGATTCAGGTGGTCTGTGGATGGACCAAAATGTTGCCAAAACATAGCCTGAAGCATTGAGAACGGCAGGACGGGGGAAATTAGGATGGGGGAAAATACTTGGTGGTATTTTGAGATTTGCAGAAGTATGCATTGGAAAAATTACTCACAAAGACACAAACTGTAGTCCTGTATTTGAATCTCTATAATTCAGGAGTAGCATAGATCAACTGCACTGATAAGAGATAGATAGATAGATAGATAGATAGATAGATAGATAGATAGATAGATAGAT
>BHEV01006352.1:0-22348 GCA_004319985.1 Emydocephalus ijimae | reverse complement strand
ACTGGGAAGAGGCCCTCATCCAGGAATTCCAGGACATCTTTGCAGATAAACTAGGCGAGTACAAGGGGACCCCGATATCATTTAACCTTAACNTGGATCGTTAAGAATTTGTGGGGACTACTGAGCCACCCTGAATCACGCCCTTCAGCAAAACGCTTACCTGGTACCGGTGGTACAACACCTTCTCCATTCCCTGGGGGGCGGAAAAGTCTTCGCTAAACTAGATCTAGCCCAGACATACCAACAACTGCCTGTAGACAAAAAAACGGCAAAGGCACAAATGATTGTTACGCACTGAGGTGCGTTTAAATGTAACCGACTCCAATTCGGAGTTAGCGTGGCCCCGGGAATCTTTTAAAGCTTGATGGAGAGACTATTACAAGGGATAAAAGGCATTGTCCCATATTTTGATGATGTTTTAATTGCTGCTCTGACTCGAGAAATACTAAGGGAGCGCCTGGGGTTGGTTCTCCAGAAATTTAAAGACTCGGGTCTCAAAGTTAAAAAAAACAAGTGTCAACTATGTACGGATCGAGTAGAATTTTTAGGGTACTTAATCGACAAACAAGGCATTCACCCCACTGATAGCAAGCTTAGGGCAATCAAAAACACCCCAAGGCCCCGAAATAAGGCCGACCTCCAAGCTTTCCTAGGCCTTATCAATTTTTATAACATTTTCCTGCCTCACAAAGCAACCGTACCCGAACCCCTACATCATTTGTTGGACAAAAAAGCATCCTGGGTTTGCGGGCACCGAGAGGAATATGCGTTTCGACAAGGAAAAAACTTATTGACCTCCGATGCTGTTTTGATGCAGTATAACGAGACTTTGCCTTTAACGATTACATGTGATGCATCACCGTTCGGAGTGGGTGCCATTTTGAGCCACGTTTTACCAAACGGTTGTGAAGCCCCTGTTGCCTATTTTTCAAAGACGCTATCAAAAGCAGAACGCAACTGTAGTCAAATCGATAAAGAGGCCCTTGCTATTGTATCTGCTGTTAAACGATTTCATGAATATATTTATGGGCGAGCTTTTACTATAGTAACTGACCACAAACCTTTACTGGGAATAATAGCGGGAGATAAGCCAACCCCTTATATATTATCTCCCAGAATGACTCGCTGGTCAGAATTCTTGGCTGCATATAATTATAAGTTGCAACACCGCCCGGGGAAAGCCATTCCCCACGCTAACACATTGAGCCGTGCACCACTTCCGGAAACCGTTGTCGACCCCGCTCCAACCGTCACAACACTTTAGATTGAGACACTTCAAACACCGCCGCTGACAGCTCGAGATATCACGATTCAAACCAAACGCGATCCCATTTTGGCATGAGTCCTCAGCTGGGTAGAGCATGGATGGCCATTGGACCAAATCCCTGACAACTACGTTCCCTTCAAAAATCGACAGATGGAACTGTTTTCCCAGAAGGGCTGCATCATTTGGGGGGATAGAGTCGTTGTCCCAGAGCGGCTACAACGAGCGGTACTGAGAACCTTGCACGACGGCCACCCCAGCATCGTGCGCATGAAAGCACTCGCACGAAGCTTCGTGTGGTGGCCGGGCATAGACAAGCAGATCGAAGCCTGGGTAAAGACTTGTTACAAATGCCAGGAAGTTAGCAATGCCCCACCGAAAGCAACCCCGACAGAATGGGAAACACCCAGAGGACCATGGTCCCGTATTCATCTGGACTTTGCAGGACACACATTCCTATTAACGGTGGATGCCTACTCGAACTGGCTTGAAATCCATGAAATGAAAAATACAACAACCAAATCAGTCATCAGGAAATTGGACAGATTATTTGCAACACATGGACTACCAGACGTTCTGGTATCCAACAACGGCCCCCAGTTTACCGCACTTTCCTTTGAACAGTATCTGGCGGACCGCGGTATTCTCCATGCACTAACTTCACCGGTGCATCCTGCGGCCAATGGAAGAGCCGAGCACATGGTACAATTCGTCAAAAAAACTCTGCATAAAATGGACTATGGCGATATCGAAGATAAGATTAACTGGATACTCTTTCTTCAACACATCAGTCCACACAGCGTCACCAACAAAACTCTGGCTGAGCTGTTGATGGGACGAAAGCTCCGCTCCTACCTCGACCGACTACACCCATCATACGAACCTGAAAAACCACACGGATCCAGCGGGAAATGCCGTAAATTCCAGATTGGCGACTTAGTTTTCGCTAGAAACTTTTCTGGCAATTCCTTGTGGGTCGAGGCAACTATAATCCAATGACCGGACCCAGATTGTACCGAGTGAAATGTCGCGATGAAAGAATATGGAAGCGCCATATTGATCAGCTACATTCAAGGCTGCAGTCTAGGGTCTGCGATTCTGGTGATTTCCAAACTGAGGGGGGAGGAGATGCCAAGGAAGCTGAGTTCGAAACGGCAGAAAGCACAAGCGGAAGAAATGACCATTCAGACACAACACGTGAAGAAGGATCGGGGATAGGGGTAAGCTTGCCTCAAAGGGATACCAAGGACATTAGCGGCAACGAAACTTTAGATGAAGAACTGGAGGCACCCTGTTCGCCAGATAACGTCCTACCCCAACAAGACTCTAGACAAATACCGGGAGGACAACGTAAATCAAATAGACAATCAAAACAACCTGCCTACCTCAAAGACTACGTTACTGCACCCCTTAAACGGAACCCGGGGGGAAGGGGTGTTGTGAATTAATAAAAGTGCTTGAATAAAGATTATGAAAACCTTAAAGTAAAGTGCAGGGTTCTGGCCCTGCACTTCTGATTGGCCGATAATAGCGACATCGGATTGGTCTGTTCAGGAGAATCTGATTGGCTATTAACGAGCCTATCTCATTGGTTAAAGGAGCTAACGCTTCCCGTTTCTCATTGGCTGTTTACTCAAAAGCTTGCCTATATAAAGGGGCCATTGTGGCCGTAGTTTTTGCTCTGTTACACCATGTTAAATAAAGAGTTGAAGTTCACTGTTCATCGTCTCGTCTCCACTTCTTGCGCCCATGCGCAAACTTAACAGTGACCAGAACTGGATGCAGTATTCCAAATGTGGCTTCACTTATTCATCATTGTATTCATCTTTCTATTTATTTCACTCATTGTTTATCAGGCCACTAAAACCTGTGCTGAGCAAAAAGGTTTGAAGTATAGAACCTTTTTGATAACATAAGTAGTGGGGGGGGTGGTCCATGTGTGTGTGTGTGTGTGTGTGTGTGCGTGCGTGTGTTTAGGAAAAACAACAATTCCGTTTTGGGGGTAGAGAACTACAATTCAGAAGCTTAGCAATGAAGGTTTCCTTCCAAGGATGCTTGGTTGTCATGGTAACGGGGCCCGCTCCTCTTCCCGGAGGCACAAAGGCATAAGATGGCACTGCTCCAGAGGCACTCGTAAGCTGTGTGGAGGGGAAGTATTGTGGCTCGGAAGAACGTATGGTCAGGGATAGAAATGGCTCTCAAGAAGAGGAAAAGAACATACAATGGAGACCCCAGGGCCACATAAAGATTTGCAAAAAGAAAGTTGCAACATTTATGTGGCGGAGGCGAGAAATAATTAAATACGTGAGTTGGAAGTCATGATCGTAACTATATTTGATTATAATAGAATCTAAATGGAAGGAAAATCAGATTTAAATTCTGTCCCAACCCATTCCCTGCTTTTTTCAAGCATAACCATGTTTTTCAAATGTCATGCGTGCCCTTGGCCCAGAAAACCTGTGGCCTAATTTATTCCACGTTTATGTTGGGAATAAATGACCTTTAAGATCTCACTGCCACTTTTGTTTTTTAAAAAAAGAAGAAGATAAATATAGAAAAGCCCACCAGCATAAAACCTGCTGTTCTGATGGCCAAGCCCAGCTCTGTCTCCACATCCAGGCTGGTCCTTGCTATTCCCACACAGGAGAAGGAAAGGAAAGGCTGGCTGGATTCTCCATCTCTGTTTCCATCCCACCAAGTGCCATCCACAAGCTGGCAGGAAAACCACCACTGCCCCCACCTCTCCCTGTGGTGTGGTGGCGGCTTCTTCTTTACAAGAAGGAAAACGTGGTCTCCTGTGGCTGGAGAAGTTGTGTGCCACCTCTACTGAGGCACACAAGATGGTCAAATATCCTGCAAAGATGGATAAAGATATCCTACTTTTTCCCCTCTGGATTTTCCTGCCTTTATCTCCTTTTTCAGTTAAATGTTTTTGTTGCTGGCTGATCTTTAATAAATAAACATCATTTTCCCCAGCTGTTCTGAAAGGGATGCATGCTTGTTGTGATCTGGATCTGGGATTGACTGGAATGGGTGCAACCTAAACTGGAAATCACAGAAATTTCCTCTGTATGCTAAAAAAAATACTGTTAATCCAAGTGTGCAGCTACTCAGGCTGTTAATTTCATGGTTACAAAGCCGCTGAAAGAAAGCTGATTAGGGTAAGATACTCTAATGTTCCAGCTGACATCAAGTGGGATTGAGCCACAAATTTAAATCATATATTTGGTAAGAAATGTAGCTTTCTTATTTATTTACTGGTGGTCCTCACTTAATGACAGGAATTGGGACCAATTGTTTTGTTGCTAAGTGTGAGGTTATAAAGCAAGATGTCATGTGACTGCATTGCTTAGCAACGGCAGTTCCAGCAATCCCTAGTTATTATCCTTAAGTGACCACAGAGGTCCCATCGTCACTGGCTAGTTTTCTCCAGCCTCAAAGTGGGTCCTGTTAGAAGCATCTAAACAATGGATCTCTATGTCTTTCTAGGAAATCTCCATCCTCTTGCTACAAAGAACTAAGCCAGGGAAAGACAAGTACACGTCATTGTCTTGATATGGAGGGTGGGGGGCAGTGGCTCATGTGGTTAGGGTGCTGAGTCAGAAGGCCATTGAGTGGTCGACAGTTTGGCAGCTTGAACCTTGAGACCATGAGCTGAGTGACCAAACGGGCTCCCATCAATTTGTGCCAGCTTCTGCCAACCTAGCAGTTCTAAAGCATGCAAATGTGAATAGATAAATAGGTACCATTTCAGTGGGAAAGTATTGGGGATGTTAAAGGAGCCCCCCCCTCTGATGCCTCCTGGGCAGCTAATCCTTTCAACCTGGAAGCACTTTGGTAAAGGTGCTTCCAACACAAAAGGAGTAATATCTGGTTTCCCTGAAAATAAGACCCAACTGGAAAATAAACCCTAACAGGAGTTTTCAGGATGCCTGTAATGTAAGCCCTACCCCAAAATAAGTTCATTAAGATTGTCTGTCTCTCACTTAGTACTGTATTTCCCCTAAAATAAGACCTAACCAGAAAATAAGCCCCAATGCATCTTTTGGAGCAAAAATTAGCATAAGACCTGGTCTTTATTTTTGGGAAAATACAGGTAGTACTCTTGATATGGAATTGGCTGCTAGCATTTCTTCTCATTTTATTGTTGTGTTGTGCTATTGCTGTTTGTGTCACATATTTCCCTCTCAGCAGCACTTCTGTTTCTAGCACAAAGTAATATTTTAAATCATCATATAATGTATAGTTTACCTTCTGATCTTTTTCCAGCTGAGATAATCCCCCAAAATGCAGGGCCAGATCCCCGACCACTCAGGGCACAGGATCTGCTTCTATCTTCTGCGATGATTCTCCACCACTTTGGGCAAGATGCCAGTTCTCCTGGAAGAGCAGGGAGAATTCTTGTCTTCCAAGCTTTGTGAACCAACATTTCTATTTGATCCATTCCCCCCCCCCCTTAAGAATGTGGTGCATGTGAATTCTTGGAGGGGTCACAAAGGCTGTGATGGAGGAGGAGGCCTCGGTGGCCACCATTTGCAGTCCATTTGCAGAATCCAAATGCTTCCTTGCTCATGGCCTCTGCATAAATTCCTCTAGTGAATCTCTGCCCGGCATGAATTCCATGGTCTTCTACTCTTATTGTTAGGATTTTTCCTCCTAATCTTCAACCACAGTGATAATGCTGGACCATTATTCTTTTTAAATTAATTCCATGTCACCATAGCAACATTTTCTGAAAAGGTAGCTGCCACTGGACACCCCCCCTCCCCAAAGCCCCAACATATTCACTAAATTCAAAATTTGCCCACTGCAAACTCCTGGCAGAGATGGAGGCTTTTGGACAAAAGAAAAGCAAAAGGACAAAAGACGTCTGGCCTGTTAGAGAAAGGGCAAGAAAAGGTGATGTCCATCTGCAGTTCTACTACACTGAAATAACCACAGGCGGAATTCATCATTAGGAGTGTTTTCAAAAGGCACATTCTGGAGGAAAAAACAGAGATGAAACAGAGATGAAACAGAGTTTGGTAGCTCCAGGCAGGGCTGGGAAACGGCACTGTGCCACTGAGTAGTATAGGCAGTGCAAAGCCCCCAAGGTATTGCCTTTGTGCTAGGAACAAGGATGGATCCCTTTGGAAGACTCTTCAGAAGTTGCTCGCATCCATTGTGTTTTCTTGAGGGCCCCTGTGTGCTTCCAAAGGCTGACACTGTAGTGCAGTCATGGAAACAAGTGACTGGGCCGAAGGAAGCTCATTCCTGCCCACTTCTAAGCACTTGCAGCACAAGCTGAGTCCAGCCACAGACTGCAAATGGGGATATGATCACCGTCATAAAATGTTTTAGCCAGGAAGTAAAAACTAAAAGCAATTTCTCCGAATGCAAATGGTCTTGGAGCAATTTATTTTCTTGATTCAAGCACGCCAAAATGTGGATGGAACAAATCAAAGTATGTTAAACAGAGCAGCTGCCCATTGAATAGTTTGCCCTCACATGCAGTGTGAAATTTGGAAGCTTTCAGCAAGGAGAGGGAACAATGGAACTCCAACTATAACATCCTTTGTCGAGATTCAATTTGTCACTGGTTGTACATCGTGATTAAACAGAATATCTGACTTTGTGGCAAATACAGAATAACAGAGTTGGAAGGGATCTTAGAGGTCTTCTACTCCATCCCATTGTTCAAACAGGAGGCCCTATACTATTTCAGACAAGTGGCTGTCCAGTCTCTTCTGCAAAACCTCCAATGATAAAGCATCCACAAATTCTGGTGGCAAGACATTCCACTGGTTAATTGTCCTCACTGTTAGGAAATTTCTCCTTCGTTCTAGGTTGCTTCTCTCCTTTTTCAGTTTCCATCCATTGCTTCTTGTCTTACCTCGTGGTGCTTTGGAGAATAGGTTGACCCCTTCTTCTTTGTGGCAGCCCCTCAAATATTGGAACACTGCTATCCTGTCAACCCCAACTCCTTCTTTTCACTAAACTAGACATTCCCAGTTCCCACAACTGCTCATCATCCTGTATATGAAATATATGAATTCTTGCTCTCTTTCTTGATTAATTTCCATCTCACACCAGTATTCAAACAGGACAGTTTTGAATCCATTCTTTGCATGTTCTGCACAAACGAATTTCTGAACCAGAAAACAAAGTCCAGGGAGGGATCCATTTTTAGCAGAGGCCAAGAATAAATCACTCCATGGGACAAACTGGGACAAACCATGTCCTTGAGATCCCACCCTGTGGCAGCCCTCAGGAGAAGCTTCCGGGCTAGTCCATGGAATGGAGGGAAAATGGGAATGGGAAGCCATGAGGCTGACGTCTCTGATTTGATGTCAATCTCTAGAAAGTCTCCTTGAAATCATGAAGAGAAATCATTTCTTTATCTTCTGGTTGCTTCCCAGCCACAATCTAGAGCATGCCAGACCCAAAAGAGGATGAACTTTGTGCTCATACTGATGTTTAGAAAATTCCTTCAGCCAGATCAGCCACTCAAATCTTATATCATATCCTTCCAACACTGAAAAACTCATGTTTTTCAAAGTCAGCCAGCCTTTCATCCATACCAAACAGCAAGCAACAAAGTAGTTTTAGAACAGATAATGCTAACCCATCTCTTTCTTTAGCATCTTGCAGCAATTTGTATTTCATTCTTGTTTTCTTCCTTTTCCATGCAAATTTAGAAATACCATTTTGCCATAGTTTAAATGATACATCAGATGTTAATATTGTTTCTGCCTGAATAAAAATAACATCCCAGGTAAAACATTAATGTTTATCACTGAAATTATACCCAGTAATTACAGCTGCCATTTCGTCCACTTTGAAAAGTCTTTTTTTTTTTTTGATAAGGTATAATATCTTAACATAGTTGTTTTGAAACAACATACACTTAATATTAATCAGTGTTTAATCTTCTTTTCAATTTGGGAGCCAGTCTTTTTCTCAACATTTCTTGATCTTCTGTGGTCATATTCTCAACCAACATCTTTGTTTTTTTTTTAAATTTACTTAAAAACAGCTGACACACCAAAGTCCTTCAGTTCTTCATTCAGTATTCAATGCCATATTCTCTTCTTGTAAGATCAAAACTGGCTCATCAGCAAAGGCCTTCAATTTATAGCTCTTTTTTTAAAAAAAAATCAAAGCCATTATTTTTTTCCACTTGTCTAATGTCTTTTCTC
Organism: Emydocephalus ijimae; assembly: GCA_004319985.1. NCBI lineage: Eukaryota > Metazoa > Chordata > Lepidosauria > Squamata > Elapidae > Emydocephalus > Emydocephalus ijimae. The sequence continues at coordinate 13,906 of BHEV01006352.1, read as the reverse complement.
AACAAGTATAAAATGAAACTAAAAATCAAATTAAGTTTCTATAGATTGAATCACTTTAGTTGTAAATCTTCAAACATATCTCAGAACAATTCATACTTGCCAACTCTACCGCTTTGGGCGGTAGACTACCGCTTTTTAGAGGTTTTGAAAGGCTACCGATTTTCTCTTCTGATCTACCGATTTTGTAGCAAACCTACCATAAAATGAAATGGAAGTCATATTTTCCCTTCATTGTGCGTTGATTCCCTAAAATAAGCTAGTAATTAGAATACTAAATGATAATTTCAAGGAACTCGTTCCTCAAAAACGCCGTATTCCGTCTTCACCCCCCTCCCACACCCTCCCCCCCTCGCGCGCAAGCGCGCTCGGGCTTGGTCGCTTCGCTCCCTCGCAAAATCTACCTCTTCAGGATTCCAAAATGTTGGCAAGTATGGAACATTTCCATTTCATTTGATCCGTGAGGGAATTGTCTTTTCACGGCCATGTTCAATTACACACTCTTTATTAGGCATAAATGCTCAAGAATCAGCACAAACTAGTCAGTAGTACCCTCTAGTGTTTGCAAAAATGAATTGCAGCAGGCAATTCCACTTCAAAAAACAGGGGGAAAGGAACAGGGAACTTCTTCCATTATTTCAGCACAAAGGTCTGTTCCCATCAAGCCTCATCCAGGAATTCCAAACTGCCAACTCCACAGCAGCAGCTTCGCAAAAAAGTGAGTTTTATTTTTTCCACAAAAAAGTGCTCTCATTTCTTTAAAAAATAGCCAATAATCCAGCTTTCAGCCTTTTTTGCTAGATGTGCAGTTCACAAAAATCTACATCCAGTTTATAGCAGATATAACAGATTAACAGAGTTGGAAGGGACCTTGTAGGTCATTTAGTCTGACCCTCCATCCAAGAAGTAGACCCTTCACCATATCTGACACAGGGAAGTCCAGCCTCTTCTTGAAAGCCTCCGGTGATGAAGCTCCCACAACTTCTGAAGGCAACTTCTGTTCCACAGGTTGATTGTTCTGTCAGAAAATTCCTCCTAATTTCCAGGTTGAAACTCTCCTTGATCAGTTTCCATCCATTATTCCTTGTCTGGCGTTCAGTGCTTTGGAAAATAGCTTGACCCCTTCCTCCTCTCTGTGGCAGCCCCTCAAATATTGGAAGACTGCTATCATGTCTCCCCTGGTCCTTTTCTTCACTAGACTAGCCATGTCGAATTTCTGTAGCCATTCTTCATATGTTTTACCAGTCCCCTAATCATCTTCCCTGCACTCTTTCTAGGGTCTCAACATCATTTTAATAGTATGGTGACCAAAACTGGATGCAGTTCTCTAAGTGTGGTCTTACTATTATTACCTCCTTTCATCTTGATTGTATCCCTGCTGTTAATGCAATTTAGGATTGCATTAGCTTTTTTGGCTGCCACTGCACACTGTTGGCTCATATTTAGCTGGTTGTCCATTAAGACTCCAAGTTCCTTCTCACAGTTCCTGCTATTGAGCCTGGTTTCACCCAGTCTATATGTGTCCTTTTGGTTTTTCTTGCCTAAGTGTAAGACTTTACTTTTCTCTACATTGAATTTCTTTTTGTTAGATAGGGCCCAGAGATCAAGTCTGTCAAGATCCATCTGGATCTTCAGCCTATTGTCTAGGGTGTTGGCTATTCCTGCCAGCTTAGAATCATCTGCAAAATTTTATTACAAACCCTTAAATTCCAAAATCCACAAGTCTTAAAGTTCCAAGATTGGTATAGGGTCTTCTGCTTAAGAGCGGGTTGATCTACAAAACTACCAGATCCCTACCAACTCCTTCTTTTTCTTCCTTTTCCATGCAAATTCTATGTTCTAAGAGAGGGGTCACCAGAAATGCAGATTTTGTTTATTTATTTATTTATTTTGTCAAGCAATTTTTAGATAACAGGTATAAGTATAAACATGGTTATGAATACATGAAATGGATATGAAGAAGAAAAAAAGAAATAATCGGACAGGGACAGAAGGCACATTGGTGCACTTATGCACACCCCTTACAGACCTCTTAGGAAAGGAGTGAGGTAAATAGTAGGCAGTCTAAAGTTTTTTGGGTTTGGGGAAGAAACCACAGGTAGAGTATTCCAGGCATTGACCACTCTGTTGCTGAAGTTGTATTTCCTGCAATCAAGTTTGGTGAGGTTTACCTTGAGTTTGTATCTATTGTTTGCTCTTGTATTGTTATGGTCGAAGTTGAAGTATTCATTGACAGGTAAGTCATTGCAATGTATGATTTTATATACTATACTTAGATCAGACCGAAGACGGCATAGTTCCAGGTTTTCTAGGTCTAGAATTTCAAGTCTGGTGGCATAAGGTATTCTGAAATGAGCAGAGGAGTGGAGAACTCTTCTTCTGAAATATTTCTGGACTTTCTCGACTGTGTTAATATCAGATACGTATTGTGGGTTCCAGACTGATGGGCTGTATTCAAGGATTGGTCTAGCAAATATGCTGATGGATAGCACATTAATTCATCCCTAAGAAATGCCTGAGGAAAAAGGCTGCATACTGGACACATTTGTGCTTTGTTCTGTCTCGGGTTAACACCAGGAGTGGGCTTCACAGGGGTTCGGGAGAGCCCCTAGCTAAGATTCTGCGCAGTTTGGAGAAGCCCCAAATCTCACTCCTGGGTGGCCCCACCCATCCACCCTGCCCCTCCCCTCCTAGGAGTCCCCACACAACTCATCTTGGATGCAGGTAAATGCAGGGTGTGACAGAGGCTCAGGGAGGGTGAAAAACAGGCCTGCTGGAAGCTCAAGAAGCCCGGAAATGGGCCCGTTTCCAGCTTCCAGAGAGCCTCTGGAGCTTGGGGAGACTGTTTTTGCTCCCCCGGAAGCTTGAGGAAACCCTCCTGGGCCCGGGGAGGACAAAAAGCCCCGCCTCACCACCATGGTGCAGGAGGCTGGCTAGGCCACTCCCATTATTGCCACGCCTACCCAGCCTCCTTGCAGCAAACCTGTTGCTAAAATTTTTGAAGCTCACCCCTGGTTAACACTGACACAAATGCATTTAGTTCTCCCCTACATGACACACTTTACGCATATTCCTTTCTAAAAAGTATTAGATGTGGGTTTTCTATTGTTCTGCTTTTGAAATTTAAACAAAAACTACAATTTGTAATTGAAAATCAGTTGCTTAAAATAACACTGCCTCATGTTCTTATCTTTTAGAACAGGGGTGTCCAACCTTGGCAACTTTAAGAACTGTTTTAGAAGTCTTAGTGCCTCTGATAATCGTATGCAAACAATGCTAGTGTGGTAGGAATTGAATGAAAAAGGCCACCTCTCTCAGGAGAAAGGAGAACCTGCCTCAATGTGGAAATGCAGATCTAATCAAGCATCCCAAAGGTGGTTAAGCAGAAAGTAGAGTTCACACCAGAAATGTTCTTACTGGGAAATATTAATGAGAAATACAGTAAAGGAACAATATATTTAATGATACATATAATAACAGCTGCGAGATTGGTGTATGCCCAAAACTGTAAGAATGAAGATACCCCTACAGAAAGTGAAATAATAAGGGAAATATTGGTCTGTGCAGAGATAGACAGACTAACTTTAGAAATCAAAGATAAGGGTGAGATAGAGTATTACGAAGTCTGGGGTAGAAGGTATCAATGGCTGGAGTCAAGGAAAAAGAAAGAAAGGGTTGACGTTTTATAGGAATGAAAGTTAAAGTTTTGTAAACCAAAGAGAATAGAATATAATGGACAAATACAGATAATATGAATGCATGAGTATAAAAGATGGTTGTAAATATGTACATAATTGTAGATAAATGTACATAAATGTAAATAGAAATAATATGCAGCTACCACTATACTAATAACAAAAGGAAAAAAGGAAATTAACTGTTATGTGTATCTCTATACTATAGCTTGTATAGCCAAAATGATGGCCAAGAAAGTCAAACTGTGTTCAATTGTTTTTAATGTTTATTCCATAAAATCTATTTTTTAAAAAACAAAAACAAATAAAGCATCCCAATTTTCTAGCTGTTGCAAAGTGGTTCTGACTTGTGCGCTTGCAAATGTCTATCAGAAGAAGGTGGACTCTGGGAAGACCCCGTGCCAAGGGAGGGGCACAGAGCAGCGTTCCTTAAAATATGGTTCCAGGATGCCTTGGGGTCCCCAAGACACTCTTAGGAGTTTGTGAAATTATTTCAAAATCGATATTGATAAAGAAAATAATATTAAAACACCATCAAATAACTGTGGGAAGTGGTAGCAGTAGTATGTGTCAGCAATGTATCTGTCAGCTGCCCCCTTATGCTCACTTGGACTTCACAGCTATGCAGTGACAGACTGCCATGGACTGTGGAGAGGATGAATGGAGGGGGAGAAGGCTTGGGGGGAAACAAAAGTAGTTGCTGTACCTCCTGGAAATGCTACCTTAAGGTCACCCAGCTGGAAGAAGGAGGTAGCCTCGTACCAAACTGTCCTTGGATTGAACATCTTGCCTAAATCTGATTGGTTACTGGAGGGGGGGCAATGAGAGACAATTAAGGAAGGAAAGAGTAGATCTAGGGATTTTGGTGCACAATTCTGGCTTTGCACTTATAAGATAAGGTTTTATACTTAGGCAAGAAAAACCAAATGTACAGGTACATGTTAGATTAAGCCTGGCTCAACAGCAATAACTGAGAGAGGGATTTTGGAGTCCAAATGGACAATATGAGCCAATAGTGCACAGTACCGGCCAAAAAACCCAATACAATCCTAGGTTGCATTAACAGAGGGACAGAATCAAGAACACATGAACCAGGGATGGGATTCAAAATTTTAAACAACTGGTTCTGTGGGCATGGCTTAGTTGGTGGGTGTAGCTTGGTGGTCGTGACTGGGTGGACATGGCTTGGTGGTCATGTTACTGGCTGGAAGTGGCCAACTCAACATCACCCACATCAAGGCACGCATCTCCTCGCCTGGCCTCTCGTGACTGTGGGGATGCGGCAACAGTTGTAACTGTGAAAAATGGTCGTAAGTCATTTTTTTCAATGGTCACTCCACACAAGCAAAGTATCAACAAAGGAGGAGAAAAAAAACTCCAGAGAAGTTCCTGAGACAGGAAGTCTAGTCCCGCCAAGAATGTAATAAGGGTTAACGGAGAGGCAGTTTCTGTAAGCAACACCAGAATGTTTCCTTCCTGCCTTCCTTACAGGATTAGGCCAGTAATTTCTTCTAACAACCAGTTCTCTGAACTGCTTAGAATGTTAACAACCGGTTCTAGCAAATAGATGCAAACTGGTAGAATTCCACCCTTGATGTGAACTATTATTTATGGAGATTCTCAGTCATCCAGGTCATGGCTGTCCCAAAGGTGTTTTTTCAAGAGGCAACTGGACTTCAAAGAAAAACCAGAAAGTCCAGCTGCCTCTTGAAAAAACACCTGTCAGCCTCAAGATATCTTCCATAATATGTAGATTCTGCATTCTAACTATTGTTTCTCTGATGCTATGCCAATCTTTCTTTCGGCTGTCAATAACAACGGAGGGAGGGGGGAATTTGGAGGGGAAGAAGGCTGGAGGTGTTTTGCATTCCTTTGCTGGGTTAGCAAGGGGAGGGGGATTCCTTTCTTTAACTTTCCATTTCTTGGCTAGCTTCTGTCCCCTTTTGAGCAACTGTGAACTTTTATCAAAATATGTCAAGGTCAACTGACAGAAGCCTCATCACCACCTGGAGATGGCCACATGATCGTATTCATAACTTTTAATTGGAAGAGACATTTGGACTTTGGGGGGTGGAAGCATTTCCATTCCTTTGTATATGTGATCTGTGCACCAATTTCTTAGATTCGGAATTAAATCTGAAGCTTTCACTTCATTTTCCAGTAAAAGGATAACTTTGCTCTAACCATGGAGTCTGAGTATTTCTTTCTTGGGATTTGAAGGGAGCACAGACTGACATTATTCCGAATCTCACACATCAACCCACCCGGAGAAAATATCAACTTTTCTTCCAAGGGGGTTTCATCTCATGTCGTCTCCAGCCAGCGATGAAGATGATCAGGGAGCTGTGGGGGGGCAGTCGATGCTGCTACCAGAGATGCCGGCTGCTGACCTGCTGGCCGACCTGACTCTGGAAGAAACCCCAGCTGAGATGCCCAGATGGTCCTTGGAGGTTGGTTGGAGAGACCTGAAGCCCCCCCTCCTCCTGGGATCACTGTAAGTCGAAGAGGTGCGAGGGAACGGCTGTGGCAAGAGAGGGAGGAGATGGAATGCAGGCTGGATCAAGCCGGGAAATTCCTTATGAACGTTTCTAAGAAGCCTGGCACGGCTCCAAGGTATGAGGGGGAAGGGGGAGCGAGTTCAGCGCGGGGAAGTCGAGCTACCCCCACCCTCCTAGCCCAGCCTATGCCAGCCCAGCCTATGCCAGCGCAGCCGCCCACCGCCGCCCGGGGAGCCCCAGCAATAGGTGTGGTTCCTGGAAAACGCCACCTGCCCCCATTAGATGTGAAGTTTGGAGGAAATCCCAGAGATTTGGGTTTTTTCCTGGTACAAGTCGGGAGCTATATGGCAGAATTTGAAAGGGATTTCACCTCTGAAGCAGCCAAAGTGAGATGTGTTACCACAACCCTGGAGGAAATGGCAGCAGACTGGGTGGTGACTTTGTACAATGATAACTCCCCCCAACTGCGGAGCCTCGATGTTTTCATGACTGCATTGAGGAGAAGGTTTGAGGACCCTCTGGCAGAGAGAAGGGCCAGGATCAGAATGAAGACTCTAATCCAAGGGGGGAAATCGGTTGCAGACTACACCCAAGAGTTCAGGCAGCTGGCATACCACATCCGAGGCTGGTCCCAGGGGGCCCTGGTAGAAGCCTACAAAGATGGCTTAAATGAAGATATATACCACACGTGCATCTCCAGAAGGGACCCACATGATTTGCAGTCGTGGTACTTGCTGGTGGAAGAGGTGGACATAGATCTAACCCGAAGCAGATGCAGAGGGGGCCCCGCCTGGAGCAAACTGCTCCCCCCACGTCTCCAAGAGGCCTCCAACCCCCAAAAGGGAGGGGTGATGGCAAGAGCCAAATCCATGGCCTGTTTTCGTTGTGGAAAGGAGGGCCACCAGATGGCGGATTGCCGGGCCAAGCTGGATCCAAAGAGAACGCGGGGCCCAGGGAGGAAGCCCAAAAAACCCCCAACCAAGCCTTGCAAAACCGGGCTGAAGATAGGAGAGGTTGCAGAGGTCGCCCCTCCGGCGGGAGAGGAGCTGGGACCTCCGACTCCCCTCGACGAGAGCGAGACCGACTCGGAAGATGACATCCCGGTAAGTCCTAACCAAGGGCCCATGACCATCCCAATAAAATTAAGGGTGCCCACCTCAGGGACCGAGGGAGAGATGTTGGCCTTATTGGACTTGGGGTGCACGAGGTGCATAATTAACATGAAGGTAATCAAAGATATGGGCATCGGACTGAGAACTTTAAGAATACCCATATCCTTCTGCCAACTGGATGGATCTGAGGCAAGAGGTTGCCCCACACGTTTTATAATGGAGCCCCTAGAGATGACAATGGGATCCCACTGTGAGTCCCTGTGTTTTATTGTGGCCCCTGGGATGGAACAGCCTCTAATATTGGGATTGCCTGGCTTCGGAAGTGGAATCCCCATGTGAACTGGAGAGAGGGGTGGATACGTATCCGCATCAATCGGCCACCGGAAGGGGAGGAGCAACCCTACCCAGAAGGGGAGGAGAAATCCCATCCGAAGCTCCAGGTTCCGCCCGAGACAGCTTCCGCAGGTGCCGAACACGTGGAGGGAGAGGAGAAAATCCCGAAGGAGTACTGGGACTTAAGAGAGGTGTTTAGCGAAGAGGCCTCCGACGAGCTCCCTCCTCATCGGTCAACCGATTGTAGTATTGAATTTCTACCGGGGGTGATGCTCCCGAAACCGAAGCTGTATTCGATGACACCAGGGGAGCTGGAGGAACTGAGGGCGTTTATCGACAAGAACTTGAAACGTGGTTTCATCAAACCTGCCAGACCTCGAATGGTGGCCCCTGTGATGTTCCATGAGAAGAAAGATGGCTCCAAACGCTTGGTGGTTGACTATAGAAACCTGAATGCAGTGTCCGTGGAGAATGTGTACCCCCTCCCTCTGATGAAGGACATGTTAGCCCACCTGGCCAAGGGGAAGATTTCCACAAAGTTGGACTTGAGGGAGGCATACTACCGAATCCGAATTAAAGAGGGAGACAAGTGGAAGACTGCGTTCAACTGCCCGATGGGTTGTTTCCAGTTCAATGTTCTCCCTTTCGGCCTACAGGGGGCACCTGCTGTTTTCATGCAAATGATCAATCAAGTGCTTCACGAACATTTATACAAGGGGGTTCTGGTCTACCTTGATGATATTCTTATCTACACGGAGACTAGAGATGAACATGTGAAACTGGTACCCTCCGTGCTGCAAAAGCTGAGGGCTGCCAAATTGTACACCTAACTATCCTAATGTGAGTTCCATCAAGAAAAAATCAACTACTTGCGATATCGTATCTCACCCGAGGGCATTGAGATGGACCCAGAGAAAGTGCGAGCTGTATTGGACTGGGCCCCACTGAGAACCCCAAAACAGCTTCAAAGTTTCCTTGGATTTGCTAACTTTTATCGGCAATTCATCCCGTCTTTTGCTAAAATAGCCATGCCCATTACCAACCTCCTGAAGACAAGGGAGGAATTGAAACCAAAGCCCAGCCAGCCATTGAATTGGACCATGGAGTGCCAAGCTGCATTTGAAAAGCTTAAAAGACTTTTTGCTGCAGAACCAGTACTGAAACACCCAGACATGGACGCCCCTTTCGTGATCCAAGCTGATGCGAGCGATGTGGCGGTGGGGGTGGTTTTACTTCAATTAAATGAGAAGGGGACATTACAACCCTGCGCTTACACCTCCTGTAAATTGACTGACACTGAAAGAAGATGAGCCATTTGGGAGAAGGAAGCGTTTGCAGTCCATTGGGCCTTACTGGCTTGGAGGCATTTTCTGGAAGGAGCGAAGCACCCATTTGAGGTGTGGACTGACCATAAAAATCTGGAAGCTTTAAAAACTTCTCGGAAGCTATCCCCTAAGCAAGTTAGGTGGGCTCAGTATTTCAAGTGATTCAATTTCTCTCTGAAGTATATCCCAGGGGGAAAATTTTTTATGGCAGATGCTTTGTCTAGAATGCCTCAATACAACAGTATCCGTAAAGAAGTGATAAGGCCAATCGTGTCAACTACACAGCTAGTTGCCCCAATAGTTACCAGAGTGCAAAAGAGGAACCAGGAGAGGGATCTGTCCACTGAGCTGATGGAACGATTTAAGGAGGCTTTGAAAACGGATGAGTGGTTCCTGGCAAATGCGAATAACTGCACCGTTCGAGATGGTCTAGCCTGGATAGGTACGAAATTGTATGTACCTCAAACCCTGAGAAGCCAAGTGTTACAACAAACTCATGACTCCAAAGTGGCTGGTCATTTTGAGTTTGTGAAGACCCTACATTTGGTGAAACGGTAGTTCTGGTGGCCTTCGTTGAAAAAGGACATTGAGACTTATGTGGCGAGCTGTCCAGTTTGCGCTTCAGCAAAAAGACCTCCTGGTAAACCACCAGGTCTGTTGCAAAATGTGGCTAGGCCAATTGCTCCTTGAAGGGAAATTTCCATGGACTTTATAGTAGACCTACCCGAGAGCGCTGGGCACACAGTCATCTGGGTGGTGACTAATTTGTTCTCCAAACAAGCCCATTTCATCCCTTGCCCCAAGATCCCATTGGCGAAGTCGTTGGCCAGAATGTTCATTATACATGTCTACAGGTTGCACGGTGTTCCTGAGCGTGTAGTTTCTGATCGAGGGGTCCAATTTACCTCAAACTTTTGAAGGGAATTTTTGAAGTTAATAGGCTCCACCCAGAGCTTAAGCTCCACCCACCATCCCCAAACTAATGGGGCTTGCGAGAGGACTAACGGGGTGCTAGAGCAATACCTCAGATGTTACATAAACTATCAGCAAGACAACTGGGTGGATCTACTGCCTTTTGCGGAGGTGGCATATAATAACTCTGTCCACAGCAGTACTGAGTTTACTCCTTTCAAAGTGGCAACTGGGCAAGATTTTGTGCCCATACCTGAACTTCCTCGTGAAAACCCCAATGTCCAATCATTGGGTGACTGGATATCTCAACTTCAATTTAATTGGCCGATCGCTTGTAAAGCTTTGGACGAGACGCACCAGTCTCATGAGAAATTTGCTGACAGAAAGCGAGCCCCGCAGATGTCGTATCAAATGGGCGACAAAGTATTCCTCTCGACTAAATATTTGCAGACCACCCAGAAATCGAAGAAGTTGGGTCCTAAATATGTGGGGCCTTTCCCCATTGAGCGGATTGTAAATCCTGTGACTGTACAGTTGACTTTACCAAAGACTCTTTGTCATATTCATCCGGTTTTCCACGTCAGTTTGTTAAAACCCAAACATACCTGTACCTTGAGACCGGCCCAAACTGATCCCCCCGTACCATTGTTGATTGAGGGTGAACAACATTTCGAGATTAAAGAAATTCTAGACTCTAGGAAATGGAGGGGTCGTATCCAATATCTTGTAGCTTGGAAACATTTTCCTCCGTCCTATGCTGAATGGGTTAATGAGAGAGACATTAGGGCTCCTGAACTGCTCAAGAACTTTTATGCCAAATACCCTGATAAACCATAGAGATGTATGCAAATGTTAACATATGTTTGTGCTATTTTTTCTTACAGGGACTAATGTCCTTCTTCTAGGGGGTCCTAATGTCAGCCTCAAGATATCTTCCATAATATGTAGATTCTGCATTCTAACTATTGTTTCTCCGATGCTATGCCAATCTATTTCTTTCGGCTGTCAATAGCAACGGAGGGAGGGGGGAATTTGGAGGGGAAGAAGGCTGGAGGTGTTTTGCATTCCTTTGCCGGGTTAGCAAGGGAAGGGGATTCCTTTCTTTAACTTTCCATTTGTTGGCTAGCTTCTGTCCCCTTTTGCGCAACTGCGAACTTTTATCAAAATATGTCAAGGTCAACTGACAGAAGCCTCATCACCACCTGGAGATGGCCACATGATCGTATTCAGAACTTTTAATTGGAAGAGTCATTTGGACTTTGGGGGGTGGGAGCATTTCTATTCCTTTGTATATGTGATCTGCGCGCCAATTTCTCAGATTCGGAATTAAATCTGAAGCTTTCACTTCATTTTCCAGTAAAAGAATAACTTTGCTCTAACCATGGAGTCTGAGTATTTTTTTCTTGGGATTTGAAGGGATCACAGACTGACAACACCTTTGGGACGTGAACTATTTGTACTGCTTGATAAAGCATTGAATTTCTATATCACATTATTTCTTCCCCAAAGTTACCACAACTTCAACCCCCTCTATCATATGCTCTGTTGGTAAGAATTAGGTCCAGTACAGCTGGCCCTCTAGTTCCCTCTGCTACCCTTTGGATGACAAAGTTGTCAGCTAGGCTTGTCAGCAGCCTGTTCAATCTCCCACTTACTGTAGAGTCTGTCTCCCAGTTGATGTCAGGGATAGTTAAAAGTACCCCATTGCTGTTGTGGTGGCTTCCTACATAACTTAGTTAACTAGTAAAAAGTTCATCTATTTCCTCTGCTTGGTTTGTTAACATTAACTTACTGAGTAGCTTTTGGGGACCTAACTTGTTTCTTGCCCATCTATTGCATAAATATTAGAATAGAACAGAGCTGGAAAGGATCTTGGAGGTCTTCTAGTCCAGCCCCTTGCTCAAGCAGGAGAACATATACCATATTAGATAAGTGACTATCTAGTCCAGGGATCACCAACCTTTTGGCCCTCAGGGACCACCAGACTCATACTTTTAAATCCCAATGACCAGAGACCTTGGGAAAATCCCCCAAAAAGTCTGCAGGAAAATTCCCCATCCCATTTTCCTATCGATTGATCGTTCTTTACTTGAGATTGCAGGATACCATCTCCAGCTCCATTCTCAGCTGGAGAAAGAGAGAGAGAGACTTTTGGCTTCATGCAAGGAAAGCAGCAGAAGCAGCAGAAGTCTTTCTTTCTTTCCCCCAAACTCCGCCAGAAATGAGTCTTTGTAAGACTTTTCATGCTGGCACAGCCTCTTGGAGCAGGAGGCTTTGCAGGGTCCCAAAGACTCAATTCTGGCAGAGTTTGGGGGAGAGAAAGAAAGACTTTGGCTGCTTTCCTTGCATGCAACCAAAAGCAGAAGAAGAAAGAAGCGGAAAGAAGCAGCCCGGTGGCCAGGCCAGGCAAGTGGGGCATGTCCTCCCCCCCCACTGCCCTTTCCCCCCTCCCCTCACTACCTCGTGTTGTTCGCAATGCGAGCTACACAAGCCTTGTGTTCCCATGCAGCCTGGATTAATTGCTTTGGGGGGTGTTTGGGGGATGACATTTCTCTGCAGACCACCAAAATTTTCTCATGGGCCACCAGTGGTCCCCAGCCCACTGGTTGGGGACCACTGGTCTGGAATCTTCTTAAAAACATTCAGTGTTGGAACACCACATATGACCACAACAGTTTATTCCCTTCTTTACAAAGTGGGGCACAGGGAATAGAAAGTTCCCAATTTGTACCTGCGTAATATGTAGCACTTGGAAATCTGATTGCTGGTTTTGGAAGTGGCCTGTCTCTCTCCTTTACATCAGTCTGAGGAATGGCCCACACTTAAAGAGGGATTTGGAAAACCTGCAACAACTGAAGGTTTTCTCCTGATAAGAAGGATGTGCATCAAATGAAAATTTTAAGTTGAGACTTTTGTGTTTTGTGGCTCAAGGTTCTAAAATTTGGTTTCCTGAAATCCTCATGCTTTGCTTGCATTTTAATTATGGTAATTAATTTTGAGAAATCTAGGCCACTACCACAGATGAAAAAGGCCCAAAATTATGATATTAGAGAGAGACATTCAGCAATACAATAAAAACATCCAAAATACATACATAGCATCTGAGATACTTGTCCAGGTTAGCAGTACAGCTAGGGTGGTTGGTGCTTTTTTAAAAGAGAGACTGTAATGAATGTCTAAGGAGATTCTCCATTGTCCAGGTCATGGTTGCTCCAAAGGTGCTTTTTTCAAGAGGCAGCCGAGCTTTCTGGTTTTTCCCTCAACACTGTCCAACTATTTATAAAGTCTGCACTAATATTACTGTTAATCTTCTCATCACTCCTTATCACCCATCCCCTCCTCCCACTTGTGACTGTATGACTGGAACTTTGTCGCTTGTATCCTTACGATTTATATTGACTGTTTCCTAGTATGATTTGATTGATTGTACCCTCTATCATTAAGTGTTGTATCTGATGATTCTTGACTCTTAACGAATGGATCTTTTCTTTTTATGTACATTGAGAGCATTTGCACCAAGACAAATTATTTGTGTGTCCAATCACACTTGGCCAATAAAGAATCCTATTCTATTCTATTCTATTCTATTCTATTCTATTCTATTCTATTCTATTCTATTCTATTCTATTCTATTCTATTCTATTCTATTCTGTTCTGTTCTGTTCTGTTCTGTTCTTATTGTATCCTGTGACTATTAAGTGTTGTACCTGATGATTCTTGACTCTTGACAAATGTATCTTTTCTTTTGTGTAGACTGAGAGCATTTGCACCAAGACAAATTCCTTGTGTATCCAATCACACTTGGCCAAAAAAGAATTCTATTCTATTCTATTCTATTCTATTCTATTCTATTCTANTTCTATTCTATTCTATTCTATTCTATTCTATTCTATTCTATTCTATTCTATTCTATTCTATTCTATTCTGTTCTTATTGTATCCTGTGACTATTATTATTAAGTGTTGTACCTGATGATTCTTGACTCTTGACAAATGTATCTTTTCTTTTGTGTAGACTGAGAGCATTTGCACCAA
>BHEV01006351.1:0-29119 GCA_004319985.1 Emydocephalus ijimae | reverse complement strand
TAAAAAGAGCAACTTTTACCCAAAATCAGGCAAAGCAGGCAGGCAGATTGAGTTGCTCACAGATACACAGATTCATTCAGAAATCTATCCATCTGCCATTGGCTAGTTCAATCTGTCACATAAAATTTGCTTGCAAGCAAACTCATAAAATTTGCTAGGAAGCTAACTCACAAAATTAACTCACAACACACCATGTATGTAAATGTTGATTTTTTTTTTATTAAAAAAGCAATTTTTACCCAAAATCAGGCAAAGCAGGCAGATTGAATTGCTCAAAGAATCATTCAGTGATCTATCTATCTGCCATCAGCTAGCTCAGTCTCTCAAATTTGCTAGCCGTGAGTCTGCACTGAATTTGCTTGGATATTATTTGTTTCCCATTCCCCTGAAATGAAAAACTGAAATTGACTTACTTGGAAATTAGCCTAACTCAATTCACTAAAACCCATTTCTATTTGTCTATTAGAGAGGCAGTGTGATATAGCAGTTAAGATGCTGGACTAGTTCTGGAGAGACCCAGGTTCTAGTTCTAGGTGTGGAAGCTAGCAAGATGACTTTAAGCCAGTTACATTCTCCTAGCCCTAGGAGGAAGGAAATGGCAAACCACTTCCAAAAAGTGGTGACAAAATGACTATACGGACTTGTTCAAACAATCACCAGGAGGGAAGCATGATTCAAAGAGGAAGAGGAAGATGAAGGAGGAGGAAGCCTTTCATCAGCTGGCCATAAGAAATTGCTTGAATAAATTCTCCTTCACTTTTAAGACCATCAGAGTACATAACAGACATAGCCCAAGCTATGCCAATAAAATGGATGCTGAATTAACGTTACACACAAACTGTCTCTTATATGCATATCTATAAGACCACCATGAAATAATTGAAAGTTGCATTGTCCCTCTGTCTTAAAACCTTTCTTAGATGTGATGGAGTATAGTAATACAGCAGGTTCCCAGGAAGGAGAGAGCAAGTTCCAAGTGGTTTGCCAGCAGCCTGTGCAGACAGCAGCAGAATTGGACAGTGGGGAAGAATGGGGACCAGTCCAGGAGTCTGGGGAGGACTCAGATGAGGGTCCTGCATCCGATGCAGAAATGGGGCCAAGACCAGGGAGTTGTGTGCTGATTCCAGAGCTTCCAGAGTCTGGCAGCAGCAAGGCAGAGGAATAAGGGGAGCCTGTTCCCAGTCCGTGTGTGCACAGAGCTGCTAGAAGACAAGAGCAGCTAAGACAAAAGGGGTGACTTGGGATTAAACCTTGGAGGTGATTGCCCCTCTCATAAGGTATAAAGGAAATGTAAAGGAAGAGAAACCTTTGCAGGAAGCAAAGTCATTTGCTCTGTTTGGATTAAACCTTGAAGCTCTGTGTGGACTTTGTACTTTAGTTGGGTTTTTAAAATTAATTTGGCACTTCAGTTGTTGGCAGCAATTCAAAGGAGAGAAAGCTTATCTCAAGGGACTGTTTGGGACTCATTACAGGCTGGGAATGAATATAATTCCCAGCGTTGAAATAAAGCAAGAGTTGTTTTGACTAAATGTGTGCTTAATTACAGTCTCAGGAAGCCTTGATCGGAACACCAAGGGTGAGGGGAGACGACAGACTGCACAATCCAGGGCTGGATTGTGGAAAAAGGAAGTGATATAGGATAGCCACACCATAGAATCTCCCAGGGTAGATTCCTTAGGTTAGGGTAGGGTAAATTTACAATGGCAAGATTCTGAGAAGGGGAAGATATTTGTTAAGTTAGGCAATATATTTGTTATGTTTAGTCTGGCAAGATTCTCTCCATATTCTATAAACAAACTGAACTGAACATTGGCTGGATTGTGTTCTGGCATTCTGGGCCTGGCATTAGGTTATTTCCTGTCTATTGAGAAATAAGGTCAGTGGACACATTCACAGTATTGTCCCACTATCAATGAAGGTAGCTCTTGACTTACAACCACAACTAAGCCCAAAATTTCTGTTGTTAAGTGACACCGGTTTTAAATTAATTTTGCCCCGTTTTAAGCCTTTTCTTGCCATTGTTGTTAAATGAATCACTGCAGTTCTTAAGTTAGTAAATTAAGTTAGTTGTTAAGTGAATCTAGCTTCTCCATTGACTTTACTTGTCAGAAGGTCACAAAAGGTGATCACATGACCCTGGGAGAGAGCAACCGTCATAAATATGAACCAGTTGCAAATCACATGACCATGGGAATGCTGCAACAGTTGTGTGAAAAATGGTATAAGTCACTTTTTTCGGTGCCATTGTAACTTTAAACAGTCAGTAAATGAACTGTTATAAGTCAACAACTACCTGTATATAGTCTACCCTCATTACCACTAAGTCAAGGCAGGGTAATTTTAGAGGATGGTATTGTGGAGAAATGATGTTCATCCTAATAATTGATTATCCCATATTGTGGTCCTATAAGAATAATAAGGAAGTTTGCCACTCAGAGATAAATTTTACTAATGAAGACCTATGGTGAGCTTATGGAACCTTCTCCAAAGTATCCTGTATGTTTGACTTGTTTCTTCCTACTAGAAGATATAATGGAAATGATAATTCCAATTTACTAACACAGGGGTGTCAAACTCACGGCCTGCAGGGCAGATGCGTCATGTGCTAGCCATGCCCACCTCAGGTTTAGCAAAGGGGGGGAAGTCGTGATATGTCATATGAGGACAACATGATGACAGGAATTTGACACCCCTGCACTAACACCAATTCTTTAGCATCATGTCATTTTATCTCCTGCTAATTGCAATGTTTTATGAGAGCCTTTTTTGCTCCATCTTCTTTGTTCTGAGTAGGAGGCCTGTCATAGTTATAAATCCATCCAAATTATCTTTGATCAAATTGCAAACAAAGCACATCTTTGCATTGACTGTAATTTTAGTGTGCTCAACATCCTTACTTCTTACCAAATCTAATCTTATAACAAACTAGTGGATCAGCTCCAAGAATATTCTTAAACAGGATCAAAATTAAGCATGCATCTCCTCAATTAGGTCATCTCAATGAGGTAATGGTTGTGTTCCTACACGGGGAAAAATAATCTATCTTGCATTGCTTAGTGTAATTATGTGCATATTTTAATGCTGCTATTACAACTCTTTTTCACTGTAACTTCTTGAGTTACATTTTCTGCATTGAAGGAAGCATGGAGCTTTTGTCCTGCTGTTTTTAAAATAATCAATTTAGCATCGAAGGAGCTGTGTAGATATGTATAGAAGATTTTTCATCATCATGATATATCACCAACTGCTTTCACAACTTCCCACTATTACTAAATAACTCCGTTTTTTTATTTACCTACAGGACTGACATGGCTGCCTATCTCATACCATACAAGGACTCGAGGCAGCTCATAATAATTCATCAAACTTAGTTAAAAATAAAGGTGTAGTATGCCTAGATGTGCTGTTTAAGGAAATAAATAGCACATGCACACACACACACACATGCGGACGCCCACACACACACAGGCACACACTTACACTAGTTGCCTCAGAGAATTTCCTGGTTGGTTCACTAAAAACAACAAATACCACCAAATATGTGCCTAAAATTACTACTTATTTGTTCAATCCTGCCTTGACTAATGGGAATCTTGTCAATCTTGTATCCATAACTGCTAAGATAGAACCTCTTCTAAATGAGGTACAAATTTAAGAATGTGATTTCTCAACAATAAGACAAAGATCTTTATTTTGTCTCTGTAGGACTAGGTAGAGACAAACGGTGTTCTTTTCTGTGCTTATCTTTAGCAATCTCTTTTACAATCAGGCTCTACAGAGAATTCCTGGATGGTGAAAGGTATTTTGGATATATTCTAAGGCAAATATTCTTTGAGTATACGTTTGCTGGCTATTATTAAACTACAATTCCCAGGCGTCTGTTATCCTTGATTCTGCTAGCTGACATAGCTGAGAGTAGTGAGATATATAGTAGTGACATTTTGTAAGTCTTAAAGTTTCCCCTGTGTCTTCAAGTATTCTAGACCAACATTACAGTCAAATGCTTGTATGATTATGTACTGCTGTTTAAATAGCAACAAGCTTTCTATAATTTCTAAAATAAAAATGTAAGGAAAGTAGAAATTAGTAAACCTTCTCATCATTTTCATGTATACTTCTAATACAGTCATTTGCCACATACTGTTTCTAATGTGCAATTTTGATTTTATCTTTTTTTAATTTATGCCAACTTTACCCTAATCTGCATATTTTAGTTGAATTTTTATAGCCGTCAGAGGGCTTTTTGATGATGACGATGACGATGAAGATGATGCTTTATTTCTAGCCAAATAATGCCACAACTGAACTACAATTCAGGCAGAACATTTTTGGGTTTTATTCTGTCTTTCATAAGGAATCCTTGTTAACTGTATAATTTATTTAAAATTCTACAAATAGGAAAAAGAATAATCTCCATTATATATTTGCATATTTTAACAGAAAGCAAAGATATTCTATCCAAATCTAAAGTATTTTTCCATGAAAACATAATGAGACAGGTTTAAGATTTAAGTTTAAGTGTGACATAACATTATTATTAATGTTATGATGAATAAGAATGGTATAGCAATGGAATCTGTTTTATTGAATTGTATCAGCTTAATTCTTTTCAGTACCTATTCAGACAAGTCTAACCAATTTCTTGTTTTTAAGCACTTCTACTTTTAGTAATAAAATTGACAATATTAAGGTTGCAGAATTTCATTTGGTCCACAATTTTAATTTGACTTAATTTACATCTATTGAACTACTATGCATATTGGAATATAGTTATCTTTCATATTCCACAACTTTGCATTCTGCAATAATATTCTTGGCTCAGATCTTCCATTAAAAATCATATATTTTAGAGATAGTTCCAAGGAATCATGCACAAGATGATTTAAGTAGCACCTGAACCACACATTACCCAAAATTGTGCACAAAAAATAGTATCTATTAGAAAAGAATATATATGAAATTAATACATGGCCTGGTCTTTCAGGATTATGGCAACATAATGCAAAATAGAGACATAATTAGCAAAGGTGGCTTATGAAAATAGATGGAAAATAAATGCATGTTTTATTTTAAAAAAATGTAAAATCATGCAGAAATTGTATAAATGGGCTTACATCCCAAATGGAGATGTATCATATTTAGACCTATATTTCACTGCTAATTATATCTGTCCCATAAGAAATTTCTTCTAAGTAATTTTAGAACAACAGAACTTGGAGGCAATATCTTTGATTATAAATACAACTTGCAAAGTCTGGTCATTAAACTAATTCAGTTTCCCCCATTGACTTTGCTTGTTGGAAGCTGGCCGGGAAAGTTGCAATTGACCTTCACTTGACCCTGGAACACTCCTTTGATTATAAATTCATATCACTTTAAGACTTGTGGACTTCAACTGGGAATTGAAGTCCACAAGTCTTAAAGCTGCCAAGTTTGGGAACCCCTGTCTTAAACCAAATGCCTCTTTTTCTGGAGAACATGCATCACAAACCCATGCATGAAAGCCCATTTAGTCTAGTGCAGGGGTGTCAAACTCAAGGCCTGCGGGCCGCATCTGGCCCGTGGGGTGCTTAAATCTGGCCCTGTGGAGCCGCCCTGGAAGTAGCGAGGGACTGGCCTGTGATGTCTCTGGTAGCGAAAACAGAGCAGCCCTCCTGAGTGCCATTTGCACTGCCAGAGGGTTGCAGGAAGCTATTGCAGCCAGAAACAGAGCTTGGGAACCTGTTTTTTTTTCTGGCAGAGCCCTTAGGCTGCCACAGGCACCCCCAAAACGAGTGATGTCAAGCTGGCCACTCTCACCCTGGCCACGTTCCTCCCCCATGGTCAAACACAACCCTGATGCAGCCCCCTATGAAATCAAGTTTGACACACTCTTGGTCTAGTGGTTAAGGCATCAAGCTAGAATTTGGAAGATTGTGAGTTCTAGCCCCACCATAGCCACTAGTATGGTATGAAATAGGTGCTGGGGATCTTGGGCCAGTCTCACTCTCTCAGCCCAACCCACTTCACAGGGTTATTGTTGAGGAGAAAATAGGAGGTAGTAGTAGTAGTAGTAGTAGTAGTAGTAGTAGTAGTAGGTAGGGTCACAGCTCTGAGTTACTAATTAAAAAATAATAAAGACAACTTTCTGATGTTCCTGAAAAATGCTACATAAGCATCCATTCATGCTCTGAATAATATTTTCCCTTTTAGACCCAGGCCTTTGAGTATCTATTAGAAACAGACTAGTATCGTCCAGACAGAATACAAATGTTCTCTGTGCAATGATAGAACTATTCCCAAAATACATCAAACATCCTCGGCTTCCCAGTCAGACTGACTGTCTTGAAACCTCTGGTCTCACATGAAAAGAAGACTCCAGCCTTTTCTGTTCCTGCAAATATTGATCATTAAATTCTCTGTTCTGAAACTCTGCTGATGAAGGAACTGTTGTTTCTCCTATACATCTGTTTTTAAGAAAGACCAACCATGGTGATACATGGACATTAAGACCTAAACTTACTACTTGGAATACAGCGAGATTCTTTAATTTTGCAGTGTTAGCTGGATTTTCCTTGCATTATAAAGTTACTGGTAGACGTACAAACATATCTTGCCCTGAATGGGAGAGGCTTTCAAAGGTTCCCAAAAGGTAAAAATGATATCAAATGAAAGCTGTCTAGCTATTCTTTGTATTCCCAGCTGATTGTCATTGTGCTTTACATACCACTGGGAAGAATTTTTTCAGCATTTCTTTGTATCACACGTGGATTATTCCATTATGGAAAGAACACTTGCCGTGTTATTATGTATTATGTTCAAAAGGATGGAACTAAAGTTGTACCTGAAAGCACTTTTTCCTCTTGTCTCTCTGTAGGAAGCATTTGAAAATATTTTGATAAATAAAGCATTCTAGGCTAGCCCTTACTCAACAAAGGCATCCTTTTGGAGTTTCAATGCTTTGAGATGATGTGCTTCAACCATTGTAAATAAATATAACCTACTTGTAGAAATATAAACTTGGACTACTCAGGGGCTACTCTTAAAGGAGAGCAGCTTTGGTTTAACCACACAACACACACTGTTTGTGTGTAGATGATTTCAGATCAGCCTGGTGTTCTTCAGAGAGAAAATTCCTCTTTGGAGACTGGGAAGCAGAGGTGAGATTCTACCAGTTCGCACCTATTCACTAGAAACAGTTGTTAACATTCTAAGCAGTTTGGATAACTGGTTGTTAGAAGAAATTACTGGTCTAATCCTGTAAGGAAGGAAGGAAGGAAATATTCTGGTGTTGCTTACAGAAACTGCCTCTCTGTTAACCCTTATTATGTTCTTGGCAGGACTAGACTTCCTATCTCTAGAACTTCTCTGGAGTTTTTTCCCCCTCCTTTGCTGGTACTTTGCTTGTGTGGAGTGACCATTCAAAGTTACATTGGTACAGAAAAAAGTGACTTATGACCGTTTTTCACACTTACGACTGTTGCAGCATCCCCACAGTCATGAGAGGCTAGGCAAGGAGATGCGTGCCTCAATGTTAGTGATATTGAGTTGGCCATGCCCAGCCAATAACATGACCACCAAGCCACACCCACCAACTAAGCCACGCCCACAGAACTGGTTGTTAAAAAAATTGAATCCCACCACTGCTGGGAAGAATTTCTTTTTGGGTACCGGAGATCAGTTACTAATATTTGTAAAGCTAACCAAGATGGCAGTTAGTTTACTCAATATAAAAGAAGTCCCTGTGTTCTTCCTGAAAGTGAAAAATATGCATTGTCCACAAAGAAGGTCAGGTTATATGCTAAACAAATGCTAAAATATATTATGCCACGCTTCTGTTAGGTAAATTAAATGGTATAAATGCTCATCCCTATTTTCAACAAGCTGGAAATAGGACAGAGAGCCTGTTATCAACAGTAAGCATGGATTGTATGGCTAAGTTAGTACTGTATGGCTTAAATTCAATTTTACATTAAATGGCATTTCCAATAAGCCTGGGAATATCTCAAGCCCAATATGTATCTTATGGTGTTTTTTTTCCTGTCATGGAAGAGAAGCATTTCATGGTTATACTGAAGTCCATCAATAAGAAATTTCTTTGTATGTCCATCTTAATTGCTAGCTGTTGTATAGATCAGTGATGGCTAACGTTTTTGGCACCAACTGCGTGTGCATCCACAAAATGCAATGTGTGTGCATCCGTGTGCATGCACTCCACCCCCTCGGCATGCCCAGCAAAGACCCAAAGACCAGCTGACTGGCAGGAGCCATGTGCACATGTATGGCAGAGCTAAGGTGGGGCGATGGCCCACATGCCCACAGAGAGGGCTTGTCATGCCCCTGGTGGAAACTGACTCTGAGGAAGAGGAGGAACAGCCAACAGGGAATGGAAGTGTGGCTCCAGAGATGGTGGAGGTGGCTGGGGAAGGGCAGAGGCTGGCTGAGAAATCAGAGGAGGACCAGACCCATCCCTTATCCATCCTAGGGCACACAGGGAGGAGAGGATCAGGGAATAGTGAGGTCTACTCGGGAGGAGATTACCATGAACCTCTTCATGACTTGCAGCTGGGAGCTATGTATATAAGTGTGTAACTACGTAGTCAGAATTGCTGGAGTCAACTTTAGTGTTTCCTTTGAAAAAGATTTATCTTTGTTGGCGTTCTTCCCATGGCCTATGGGCCGGATTTGGCCCACAGGGTATTTAGATCTGGCCCACGGGGCTGCCCTGGAAACAGCAAAGGCCTGGCCTGCCAGCAAAAATGGAGCCCAGGAGGGCTGCAGGGCGCAGTTGCAGCCAAAAACAGAGAATGGGAAGGATGCACACGGGCCCTCCCAGGCTCTGTTTTCACTGGCAGAGGGCTGCAGGAGGCCATTGCAGCTGAAAATGGAGCTCTGTTTTCACTGGCAGAGCAGTAGTAATACAAACTACTAGCAAAAGTGGCATTTGATCACATGAGTGACATCGAGCTGGCCATGCCCAACCTGTCCATGCCCCCCACAAGGTTAAACACAACCCTGATGCAACCCTGAATGAAACTGAGTTTGTCACCCCTATTCTAAATAATATCCTTTCACCGTCCATCACATATTACATTTTGGAACACTGCAAGTATTAAATTTAAAGCTTTCACAAAATTTTACTGTCATCACAAACAATGCACCATCCAGTAACAATCCAAAAATATATACCAGCCTAAGGCAGACAACTGATAGCACAGGTGCCACAAACACAGGTGCCTTAGGCTGGTAATATGGGTAGTCCTCAACTTACAACCTCAGTTCAGCCTAACATTTCAGTTGCTAAAGGAGACATTTGTTCCTCTTTTGCTATAGTTGTTAAGTGAATCATTACAGTTGTTAAGTGCTTGTTAAGTGAATCTGGCTTCCCCATTGACTACGCTTGTCAAAAAGTTGCAAAAGATTATCACATGACCCCCTGGACACCGCAACTGTCATAAGTATGAGTCTGTTGTCAAGCATCTGAGTTTTAATCACAAGACCTTGGGAATGCTGCAATGGTTGTAAATGTAAAAAATGATCATAAGTCATTTTTTTCAATGATGTAACTTTGAAAAGTCAATAAATCATCTGTAATATGTTGAGGACTACCTGTATTGTGTTTCATAAATGCCCTCTTGGCATAAGTGATCAAACAATTCCCACCCACCCCTGTTTTTAGGGCTTTCTAAACATTTTCACTTTCTCTCCCTTGGATTAATGAAAGGATCCACATGGCAATTGTTCTGGGAAACACTGAGAGAACGTTGTTAAATTAGGAAATCTGAGAAATCTTATTAGAAAAAAAATCACTGTCTAAATCCAGGGGTCTTTAAATTTGACAGCTTTAAGACTTGTGGACTTCAACTCCCAGAATTCCTGCTCCAGTCATGTTAGCTCAGGAATTGTGGGAGTTGAAGTCCATAAATCTTAAACTTGCCAAGTTTGAAGACCCTTGGTCTAAAACAATCTTCCAAGTATCTGAATATTTTGGCCATACTATAGATTGTGTCAATAGAGGTAGGTCTGTGATGAAATACGAGGCATTGCTTCATGTTTTCTAAAGAGAATAGAAAATAGAAATGTAAATAGTTTTCCTGCTCTGTATGCCAAAATCATCTGCTTCTATCAGTCAACCCTGATTTGGTTTGAATTTGTGATTATTATTATTTTTAGTTCAGAATAAACAGATTTGAGTCAAGACTCTGAGATTTCCAATTCTCGGTGAAAAAAGATTTATCAGTTGGCTATAGCAGAAAGGATACGATACCGACAGCTGTTGCATTTGGAGAGGAATGAGAAGAAAATATCAAGGATGGCAGAGGCTTTAGAGAATTGGAAGCTTGCCAAGTTTCGGCCAGATACCTTCAAGTATCACAAAACAATACTGTTTTTAAAATATCTCCTTTGCATCCAATAGAGACGAGGAAAGTGCAGAAGCTCTGGCTAACAGAGTATAAGCTGTGTTGACCCCAACAATCTATGCCCTCATTTTACCAACCTCTAAAGGATGGAAGGCTGAGTCAATCTTGAGTCTTGTCAGGATTGAACTCCAGACTGTGGGCAGAGTTTGCCTACAGTACTGCATTCTAACCAGGGATCCTGTTAGTGTGTGTGTAAGAGAGAGAGAGAGAAGGGGGGAAAAGGGACAGAGAGAGATGCCTATTACCTCTCCCCCATCTCTTGTTTTATTACTGTTACAATGTTTTCTGTATTGTATGTTCTATACCAGGGGTGTCAAACTCGCATCATCACATCGTTGTCATTTAATGTATCATGACTTTTTCCCCTTTGTCAAACCAGGGGTGGAGCATGGAGTATCTGGCCCATGGGCTGCAAGTTTGACACCTCTGCACTATACTATTACTCTTACCATTTGTGTTTTATCTGTACTTCATTATCATTTATATTCTATACTCTATACAGATTCTTCTTCTTCTTCTTCTTCTTCTTCTTCTTCTTCTTCTTCTTCTTCTTCTTCTTCTTCTTCTTCTTCTTCTTCTTCTTCTTCTTCTTCTTCTTCTTCTTCTTCTTCTTCTTCTCCTCCTCCTCCTCCTCCTCCTCCTCCTCCTCCTCCTCCTCCTCCTCCTCCTCCTCCTCCTCCTCCTCCTCCTTCCACTCTGGAATTTCTTCCACTTTTTTCTCCACTGTTAATGGCCAGAAAGTAGAGCAATTGCAACTTTCCAAGTTGCACTTTCCTTTGTGAGCCTCTATAGTCTTTTTTTTCCAACGTCTAAATGGTCCGCTCCCTCTGAAAGGCAAAACAGCTTCTTCCTTTAGGCTGCTGCATGGAAGCTGTTGCTGGTGGTTATAGAGCTCCCAGCACAGGCCATGCTTCTTCTCCCCTCCCAGCTCCTCCCTCCCCTCCCAGCTCCTCCCACCCCATCTCAAGGTCCCCTCTAGCTCCTCCCATCATGTCTTTGTTGGCAACTCTGCCCTGCTGAGATTGGGAGAGAAAGGCTTAAAGGGGAAGGGGAAAAAAGCAGGAGAGGAAATTACAGTTTGGTTCAAGCAGCCTGCTCTTCCATAGTTCTTTTTAAGATTCCTACAGTAGAGGACTTCCTCTGTAAACAGGAGTCTGAAAGTCACTAGCCCTGATAGTTAGAAAGGATGACATGAAGCAGAATAAAATCTAAGCACGGTAATGCCAAATATCATGCAAAAATAGAAAACTCCACATAAGCAAGTCACATTAAAAATGGACTGAATTTCAGTAAACAGAGGCCTCTGTAAGCAAAACAGGTTTGCAATTCGCACTTCAGGGAGATCAAGCAACAGATCCAAGTTGAGAGAAATTGCTGTCAGCGAACAAATGCAAATTAAGTTGCGCATGAAACAAGTGTTATCTGGAAAAAAGATGCAACCTTCACACCCTCTTCTCGCAAAAGCTGAAGTTTAGCCTGCAGGAAACAAATACTACTCAGGAGTGATACATTCCCTTCCTCCAACACCACCCCACCTCAAAAAACCCCAACAGAAATCTTTTTGTTTTTTTGTATGCCATGCTCAGAATAATTAACAATAAAAGCAGAAGTAATTTGTCACATTATGGAAATAAACACCCTAGGGAATTTAACATATCTATGTTCACAATCAGGGACCACTGCAGCAACCCATTCTATAGGAATGGGTTGTAAATTAAAGCAAAGGTGAGTGAATCCATCGTTAATTATTCTGTGGCTTTTGTTCTTTGTCAAATGAGCTACTAAGTTGGTGTTTTGGCTTTGAAATTTGAGGGATGAGTCATAATTCATGTTTTGGTTGTCTCTGATGTATAAATGCCTCTTCAATATATGTATGTATGTATGTATGTATGTATGTATGTGTATGTGTATGTGTATATTATATATCCTCTAAAGCTGACAAATGATGGGAATTGAACTGCCCAAATAAAATTACAAATGTCCATTTCTTTGTTCCACCTCTTCATTTTGGAAGTGATGCTTGGGAATTTATAATTCATTGCTTTATATGTACCATCTTTCTTTCAAGAGTTCCTCCTAGCCCCCTGCACAGATTCAACTTTTCAGTTTCAAATTCAACCACCAAGAAAACTTTGTAGAATTTCAGGCCATAATAAATAAAATCCTTTGCAAACCTGAAACTTGTGCAAGCGACCCAGTTCGGTATTCAAAGAGGGTGGAATTGTAATTTGCTGGGTGAGATTTAAAAATAATGTTGCTTCATCACCATTTTCTCAAATTCACGACACAATTTCTTTGAAATCTGATTTCTTGACCCCAATGAATTTCCAAGAGACCAGTTTAAGTGCTGCAGAATTCAAAATGCATAACTTTCTCTACTGTAGTAACATGTAACTCAATTCAAAAAAAGAAATGGTGTCATGCGTCTGCATTAACTACTGCCCTCCTATTAACTGGTAGGCAAAACAATTAAGTTCTTATATGAACAATATATTAATTTTAATTGATGGTTTCATACCTACCTGAAGTGTCACTTGTGCGGGGCACATAATTACACAATTATAGGTGTGCTTCCTTAACAATGAAATGTTCTTCATATAAGCTGAGGAGGAAAAAAAAAGAATTGGTTTTTTTAAAAAATATATTATACTTACAGAAAATGTGCCTAATATTATACAGCCAAACTACTTATTATGCCAAGGATGTAGTACATTGCTACTACATCTGTTGTTTTACTTTAATTAATTACAACCACGGGGAATTATTATTGAAATTGCAGCAATAGGCCAGGCGGGTGGAAGTTATTTCTACGTTCCAGGGCTATGAAAACTACATCTCCACTGCCAATAGGCTTAATGAAATATCCTGTTGGTGCCACTGGGAACCTTTTTATTAAACTCTTTTATTTTATGCCACTGTGTGGAGGGGGGTCATTTTTGGAATGTGCTGAGCTTAGGGAAGGAAAGTGTCACATGTCTTTCTGGTCACATTGATAACTATTGATTCCTAATTGCTGTAATCAAATGAAGGAACGTAACAGACATGTATTCATTATACATTATGTATTCAGTGAAATACATACAATTGGAGCTGGGCTCCAATTTTCAATAAATATATCAGAAACAGAGGGTTGCTTCACACTTCATGCTCATTATCATAATTAAAGACTTTTATGTGTGCAGGAGATGTTTTAAAGAGGAGGGAATGCTGTTATAACAATAAAATATTACTGATTTTAAAACTATTTTCCATCTCTCCTTATTTTTTAAAACTCCAATGGGATTTTCCATTCTGGATCTTTAAAATGTTCATGACAATATTTCCTTAAAAAGCAAAAAATACAACAATCAGCAATTACAAGGGGTGGCAATTCGAACAAGATTGTAAGCCAAGTTTACAAAGATACAGGCATATTTGGTTAAAATCAACCTGTCTGGAAAGTCTCAACAATGAAAGACAATGAAAAATATTTCTCACATCACAACTTTGTGTACACAACTTTGCACTGTTCAAAATCTTATTTTGCAAACAAACCATGCTCCAAGTCACTTCATCCCAGTACTCAGAATTGTCAATGTTCTTAAATTATTTTAAATAATTAAGTTACATAAATTCTTAATTAAATGCAAATTGAACCCCCAACCTTAATTGCTACACCTAAGTTGCAGAACCATTCCTTCTAGGAACATCCCACCACATCAGAGAGAAGAAAGATCTCCATCCCAAGGCATTCAAATTTCCCAAATGGCTGAAGCTTTATAGATGTTATATTGATCAAAGTGATTTCTACATACCTTGTACCAGTTCAGAATCAGTTCTGATTGCAATTGTATTTGAAAGCTGATTTTTCCCCCTTACTTGTGAGTCTCTTCTGTGTGTATCTGTTTGGTTCAGAGATGGTTTGTCTGAAAGAGGTATTTCTCGAGAAAAGCACTCCATTCCTCCACTCCCAATAGAATTCCCTATGCCTCCAGCCTCGATATTTTGTGCCTGGACAATCTGGAACTGTGCTGGAACTGTGTGGTCTGATCTAAGCATAGTTCACAAAATTGTCTGCTTTAACATCTTGCCTGTCAATGACTTCTTCAGCTTCAACCACAATAATATAGAGGCAAACAACTGGTACAAACTCAGGGTAAACTGCTCCAAACTTGATTGCAGAAAATACAACTTCAGCAACAGAGTGGTCAACACCTGGAATGCCCTACCTGACTCCATTGTTACAGTCTCAAACCCTCACAGCTTCAATCTCAAACTGTCTACCATGGACCTCACCCCGTTCCTAAGAGATCTGTAAAGGGCACATGCACAAGCACACCAGTGTGCCTACCATCCCTGTCTTACTGTCCCCATTTATTGGTATTTTCTTCCTTTGTTCTTGTTTATGTTCATACCTATACTTGTTATCTTGTACATGTTTGACAAACAAATAAAATAAAATACAGTAATCTCATTTTTACCTTTTCAGTGTTACAGTTATGCAGTTTTGGGGTGGTTTATGACCCATTGCTAGGTATTCTTACTTTTTCTTACTTCTACTTATCTTCTTACTATCCTATTTATTTCCTGTTTGTCATTTGGTGGGTTGATATTGTTTAAAAAGTGTGGTTCATCTTCCCTTCCATTCCAGCTTTTGCAGCAGTTTACAATATGGTTAGAAGTATGAGATTAAACCCTCTGTTTACAAAAACGTCCTTTCATATGCAGAGGACTTGAAATACAAGGAGAACGGCAGCATTTCATCTGGAAAGATTCTATTCATAGCAACCACTTTTGTGTTTTCAAATAAGTAGACAAATGTATGCAATATGAATTTTTATCGCTGATGAAGGATTTACAAAGTCCTTTTGGCTTCTGTCAAGTGGGATTTATATGGCATCAGATTATGTGTAAATTGAGGAAACAGATTGAATGATCACTTTTGCACTTTTTTTTTTTTTTGGACAGATTGAGGTGCTCTTGATGTGACTTGGTTGATTCAAAATCTGGGGATCAGCAGAAGTAGGCTAGATCCAGGTTTGCTTTGAATTGCTTTGTAGGAATTAGGAAGTAGAAGTGCCATGCTAATTAATTCATTGGTTATGTATTCATTAGAAGGCAAAAGAGATGACAATTGTTATTTAACTTGTGGGATTCACTCACATATATTATCAGCAGCACATTTAGAATATCTTGAAAATCACCAAGAAAAATGTTATCTCTTTTGCATATCATTCTAGATATTTTGAAACAATCTGTGTAAGTTTAGGCAATTTCTACTTCTCTGCTAAGATACATTCACATTTCTACCAGATAAAATGTTCACTGTGCTCATTTTTAATGTTCCTATATAAGTATGTGCAGGGGTGGGATTCAGTCGGGTTAGACTGGTTCAGGTGAACCAGATGTTAAATTTACATCTGGTTTGCTGAACTGGTAGTTGAACTGACCGTCTGGCCCCGCCCATCCTGCCTCGTCTCTCCAGGAGCCTCCACACGGCTCACTTTGGATGCAAGGTCTATGTGGGAGCTCTGGGAGGGCAAAAAATGGGCCTTCTGAAAGTCTGGGAACAAGCCTGTTTCCAGCTTCCAGAGGGTCTTCAGACCCCAGGGAGGCCATTTTCACCCTCCCAGAGGCTTGAGGGAAGCCTCCTGACCCTGGGAAGGTGAAAAATGGCCATCCCGGCAATTCCAGTTAGCCACATCAACCATCGCCACACCCACCCAGCAACCTGGCAGTGAACTGGTTGCTGGGATTTTTGAATTCCACCCGAGTATGTGTACAGGTGGTTCTCAACTGGCCATTTGTTTCATAAATATTCAAAGTTACGATGGTGCTGAAAAAAATTGTCAGTATATTCATGAACTGGAATAGAGCTTGGTAACAAGTCAGCCAATGAATAGGCATAGCAACTAAATCAGCCAATGAGGATAGTTTTGGAGACTGAAACTAGAATTAGCCTAGGCTGGAAACTGAAACTAAAAGTAGCCTAGGCATGGCTCTATTGTTAAGCTCTGCAACTCTGCAGCTATGTTGAGCTCTGAGTCTGTCTATTGAAGATGAAACTAACTTGCTTGCTTGCTGAAGACTGGTGATCTGCTCTGAACTTGCAACATGTTTCTGTTTGAGTTTGCTCCATATTGGAGAAATCTACCCCTGGTCTGTAAAATCTACTTATGTTTATAAAGATGTTAAACGAAGCATCTGTGTTTATTTTTCTGGCACTGAATTATCGCTGCAAAACTCTCAATAAAAATGACTTACGACTGATCTTTGCACTTATGATCATCGCAGCATCCCCACAGTTACATGATCAAAATTCAGGCCCTTGGCAACCAGCATGTATTTGTGATGGTTACAATGTCCCAGGGTTCACCTGACTGCAAACTTCCCAGGGGGCTTCTCACAAACAAAGCCAATAGGGGAAGCTGGATTCACTCACCATTCAATGACTGCAGCAAAACAAATGTTATAAAATTAGGCACAACACAATAATTGCATCACTTATTGACAGATGTTCTGGTCCCAAATGTGGTTGTAAATCAAGGATTACCTCTGTGTGTCTGTGTGTTGCATTAATAATAATAATAATAATAATAATAATAATAATAATAATAATAATAATAATAATAATAATAATAATAATATAAATATAAATATAAATATAAATATAAATATAAATATAAATATAAATATAAATATAAATATAAATATAAATATAAATATAAATATAAATATAAATATAAATATAAATATAACTAAACCATTTGGAAAACTACTTTCCGTAGGAGTGAGTGCTTTTCTGGCTTCACCAACTTACTTTATTTGCAAGGGAGCAAGATCCCATTTTCTAGCAGCCGTTAACAACTGAGATGATTAGGGAATTAGGCAGATACAGCATCTGGCAACCATTTCGTATTGCATGGATTGTGAAATAGACACATTTGTTCATTAATTCGAGAATGGAAGTATTCTGATATGAGATGAGAGACAGATATAATGTGTTTATTCTGAAGCCTCCAACTCATTTGCAGCTAGTCTCCAAAAAGCCAGAAAGAGAAGGATATTATACCGAGACTGTTTGTTCAGGTCAGACTGAGTCAGTCACAACATCAGATGTTCAGACAAAAGAAGAGGAGAACATTTGCTGATATTAGG
The DNA here is from genome assembly GCA_004319985.1 of Emydocephalus ijimae. Lineage (NCBI taxonomy): Eukaryota > Metazoa > Chordata > Lepidosauria > Squamata > Elapidae > Emydocephalus > Emydocephalus ijimae. The sequence goes on along the minus strand of BHEV01006351.1, from coordinate 11,582 downwards.
ATTGAATGTTTTTTTTTTGGGGGGGGGGACCTCTGATGAATCATCACCAGAGCTTTCTGTATAGGCATCTTTATCGCTGTTGACATTACATAATAAAGATCAATAATATAATAAGTGCAATGAAAGAGAGGCTACCCTAATTATACCTAGGAACTGCGAGCAATAATTATTAACTTCCCTTAAACTGGGGGCATCAAACTCAATTTCATTGAGGGCCACTTTAGGATTGTGTTTGACCTCGGGGGGACAGGTTGGGCATGGCCAGGTTGGGTTGTCACTTGTGCCAGGGGTGCCTATAGTGGCCCAAGCACTCTGCCAGTGAAAACAGGCTCCTGAGCTCCATTTTAGGCTGTGGTGGCCTCCTGCAACCCTCTGCCAGTAAAAAAGGAGCTTGGGAGGGCCACACCCAGCCCTCACAAACTCCATATTTGCTACCAGAGGCACTGCGGGCTGGTCCTTCGCTATTTCCAGGGTGGCCCCGTGGGCCAGATCTAAGAACCCCACAGGCTGGATCCAGCCCCTGGGCCTTGAGTTTGACACTCCTGCCTTAAACCTTTCCAATTTTAAGTTTATTCTGTCCTGTTTGTGTTCATTATCTTAAGAAATAATTGGTAAATGTTACCATAGAACTGTGGCCACATTTTCATATGTATGAGTGAATGTGTATGTGTATGTGTGTGTGTGTATCTATCCATGTGTGTGTTAGAGAGACTGGGTACATGGATATTGTTAGGGATACACACCCTAGCAGAATGTGCAATGGCAGTCTAGCAGGCAGGCAAATGATTTGAGATAAACGTTGTTGTAGTTTACACTCAGTAAGACAGATACACTGTGCCAGTTAAATAGTTTTTTATTCCAGCAAGAGTTATAACACAGTCAAAAACAGTCCATATGTTATACACGAGTTCAGTCCATCCAGTGATTAATCAGTTGCAAAGTCCAGTGTTGAAAATAGAGGTCAATAAACTTACAAATAATCAGTCCAGCAATATATCTCTTTTGCAATCAGAGATATGAAGAAAATCAGACCCCTTTTCTTCTCTCAGCAACAGCAGGGAAAACACGCAGTTATCACCATCAATCCAACATTGTCAGCTACTACAGTTAAAGCCAGCGAACAGTGAGCTCTCTTGCTCCCTCTTATGGCAATTTTACAACCGCACCCAAAATACATGTTTTGCAGTTAAAGTGATACTTACATTTAAACTCACTAACATAGTTTATATATTATTTTTTACCCAAACTAAGATAGGTAACCAATGTTATCCTTAACAGATATAAATGCATTTTTAGCTGTTTTCTAAAATAAAATGCACTGTATGCACTTTTCCAAATTTTTGCATACAATTTCAAGTTTCATTGCTTGAACTACATTATAAAATATAACATTTGAAAAACTTAGCATTGAAATATTTCAATTTCTACACATGTTCAGGAATAGAAGCTGGTTACAACTGAATTTATTTATTTATTTATTTTAAAACAATCCCTCTAGCCATAAAAGCACTGCACACCTAAGCAAAATACACAATTATCGGCAAGGTATGGGATGCTTGGCACATATGATATTGCTCTTTAAGAAATAGTGCTTGTTTTATTAATTTTACATCCAGAAAGAAATATTTAGCTACCTGTATAAAACTGTTATGTGGAGCTTTCTTGTGTAATTATCAATACTACAGTATACCAGGGCCATAGCCCACTAAGGGCCATGGCCTATTCAGAACTTGGTGCATGAATGATGGGCTGGCATGCATGCACATGTGTGCACAGTTCAATTTGACAGCCTGATTTCCCCTCTCTATTCCACCAGCTGCCAAGCAGTGGTGTATTAACCATTAAGCAGACTAAGCATGTGCTTAGGGCACCAGGACCAAAGTGGGCAGCACAACCTGGGAAGGATGGAAGGCTGAGTCAACCTTGAGCCGATCAGGATCAAACTCCTGGAATGAGCATTGAGTTAGCCCCGCAGTACTGCATTCTAACCACTGCTCTTTTACCTATTGCCAAGCTTATAGAGAGTTGAATGTGCTATAATCTTTACTGTTTGCCATTGATGTATACTATACACCGAAATTTGAATTCTGTTCTAGGGATTCATTGAGTCTAGAACCTCCAATAGAAATATCCATTTCAAATTGTCAAAGGCTTTTTCCACCTCTAAAAATATTACTGTCACCTTCTTTTTCGTGAAGTTGACATACTGTTGTGTGCTTATCACCTTCCTATTTGGAATTTTACCTGTCTGGTTTGTGTCACTTTAGGGGTATATTTTCGTACATGATCAGCTAATAAGCTAACTCAATCTCTTAGATCAAACTTTTAATAAAGATTTTAGTCTCTGAGTGAAGTTTCTTTAGAAAAGTATCTTATTCATGTAGTAAGGCTGTATATACATCTCGTATCTTTGGCATTGTTTTTGTTGTTTGAATTTCATTCACTGTCATTAAAAGTAGTTCTACCAGTTTTAGGTTCTTCTAATTTTTTACAGTCATTTTCATTTCTTTTGGGCCTGGAGCTTTTCAGTTTTGATTTAGAGGCAGGATGGGATAGAGTACAATTTCTATTATTCTATTCTATTATTTATGATGCTATATATAACATTTTTTTTATTTCTCTATTACAGTTATTGTCCGTCACTTTCTCTTTTCTGATTTGATATATCAAAATTTTATTTGCAGTCACAAAATGGCTCAATTTAAAAAAAAAGCTTTTTCAATTTCCAATACATCTAATTGTTGTTTGACTTTTTTAAGTTTTCTATGCTTGCTATCTTGGATTGGTTTTGTGACTCTGTTCTAGTTCCACTTCCAATTGTGATTTCCATCTGCTCTTTCTTCTGGTTCACTGCAAGTTTTCTGAGAATTAATCTCATGTAATATTTACTACTTTTTCATATGGCTGTCTCTTATATCCCAGGTATCACATTTCAGTTTTTAAAAGGATTTTATTTCTTCTTCACATTTGGTGGTATGTCTTCCTGAAGTGATAACATGACATATATCTTCCATGTAATTTTTCTCCTTGAAACCATGATATTAAAAGTTGTGGTGGTACAGTGGTTAGAATGCAGTGTTGCAAGCTAATTTTGCTGACTGTCAGCAGTTTGATCCTGATTGGTATAAGGTTGACTTGACCTTCCGTCCTTCTGAAGTCAGTAAAATGAGAACCCAGATTGTTGGGGGCAACTTGCTGACCATTTAGAGAGGGCTGTAAAACACTGTGAAGTGGTATATAAGTCTAAATGCTATTACTATATTAAGATTGGGCTGTGTTTTGATATGCCCATGGACAGACATGTTATTTCTTTGTCTATGTTGGAGCATAGATAGATGCCAAGGCTAAAACTTTGATTAGAATCATTACTTTTTTTAATCTTTAAGTGGTTCTAATATTTCCGACATCTAACTTTTGTAACAAATGATACTTTTCAGCTCCTTCTGTACTTTTGAGGTTTACATTTAGGTAAACATAGCTTCTTCAAAATCTAGGGTAAATGTGTTGTCATCAAATATGATATACGGGACATTTCAAACTATACTTGCCTCTCAAGGAATTTGTCCCTGTAATTGGTTATGACCTTGAAACCATTGATTATATTTTATTGCACTATTACTTTTACAAAAGCTTTCAGCAGGCTATTATCTTGATTTTAAAATCAAGATCAAGAAGGGATACCTCTGAATATGTTAAATCTCACTTGCACATAAAAATCCTAAAATTACAACAGCTAAATATTTAAGTATAGCTCTAAAAAGTTCTTTACTAATACACTAATAAGTTGTTCCTGCTGTTATTATTATTATCCAGGCAGCTAATTTAAAATAGATTATTATTGCATTTTTGTTTGTTTTTCCCAATTCAAATTTGTTTGTATTAACAGGTTGATCTTTTTTTATGTGCATCTGTGGTAAACAAACAATATGTATGTTGTGTGCATCTATGTGTTTGGTAAAATTGTCTTTCTTTTGCTAGATAAATTAAGTCCATTTCTGTTTTAAAAGGATTTACACAAGATTTCTCAACTTGACAACTGTAGACTTAATGACCATTTGAAGTTATGGGAGCACTGAAAAAAATTGACTTACAACTAGTCCTCACACTTATTATTAACAGAGTGGTCATGTGATCAAAATTTAGGGGTTTGGCAATGTATTTATTATGATTGTAATATCTTGGTATTATGCACTCACCGTTTGTGATCTTCCCAGAAGGTTTCTGAGAATCAAAATCAATGAGGGAAGCCAAGTTTGCTTAATGATCGTGTGATTCATTTAATGAAGGTTGTAAAATTGGACACAAGTCAGTTGATGATGGACGTTCTGGTTCCAACTGTGGCCATAAGTCAACAACTACCTGTATTGTTCGAAATTTAGTTTCAGTTGAATAATGCAGCTATATTTAATATCCTCTCTTGCCCAGAATTAGCAAAAAGTCTATTAAGCTTGCTCATAAGTTTATAAAAATATGTATTGAACTATATTTCTTTCTTTTGCTCCCAATAATTGTAATATTTTTTTCATTAAGAAGCTGTTATAGGGTTTCATCTCCATCCAAATTTTATTTTTTTATCTCACGAATGTCTTCATGTTTTTAACAAGTGCACTTTGTAAATCCATTAATGAATCATTCTCAGGTCACTTTTAACCTATTGGCGTATTATTTGTATTTCCACTTTAGTTTTCATCTCGGTCTTATAATCCATGACTTATTTTATTTTCAAGAATTTCAGCATTGATTAGAATTTGTTTTATCTTTTCATCCTGTTGGTCTGTAAATTCTTCCAAATTATTCTCCTTCATATCTTTCATTTAATCTTTAAACTCTTTTTTATTAGTGCATTCACATATGTAAATATTGTTGCTATCATCATAGTTGCAGACTTCTTTCCTATTTTTTCAAAAATCCTTTGAACTGTCTCCACTGTAATATCATTCATTTTTACAAGTGTCACTATTAATCATTAAATTCAAAAGTGAAAAGCAGGTTTTCTTTCTTTTTGTCCCTTCTGCCTGAGGTCCTTAGTCCTCTCATTGTCCATTTTAGGTTGCCTCAAATTTATTTTGTTTCAGCCTATGATTGTTTCAGCCTTTTTTAAAACAATTTCTGTTCCCACAAATGTACTGTTAGTCTTGTAATTAATTGTAACCAGAACAATTAATTTTTGTAATTTTTTGCAAAAGTTGTAATATTTCAATTAAATGAAATATTTCAAATTTATCTGATCCCTTAATCTGTTTAAATTTTCTTGGATTAAATTCTTACATAGTTTTTTTTTTTTTTTGCCATTTACATTATATTTTTAAATTGTTATCCCCCCCCCTTTCTTTCTGGAATAAAGGTTCACTCACTAGGCAGTTTTTCAAACTTATTGCTTGGAAGACCTTGATGGTTTACTTGTCTACAGGCATTCAAACCCATGAGTTGACTGGTGAGATGTTCTCTCCTTCAAAGAAGCAACTTTCTGGAGCATAATTAGTTAATCTCTCATCCTCTCCTTATCTGGAGATGTTCCATTGCACAGACTTGTTGCCAATCCATCATTCTTGGCTGCAGCATCATCTGCTCCTTTGGAGACCTCTTAGCTTTCCATTCCCTCACTCAGAAGTCCACATTTTGAAAATTGTAAACCACAGAAACAAAGTTTCTGGCTAACTGTAGATTATAAATTAGGATGAGAAATGTATAATTTTGGTGTTAAAAAATTAGCAAGTTGTATTCATTTTTTGTAGCCAATGATGGTTTTTGCTGCAAGGTTTTTCATGACGCATATTGCCATAATTATTATTTTTCCTTCCAGTGCTTTATCCATATTTGCATACTGGAGAACATTCATTAGATGCAGTGGTGGTGCAATGATGGGGCAATCTTAAATACATAATAAAAACTCTAGATTATAATTTGAGGACAGATAACTTATGATCCATAGATTTAGGCACCATGACCAATGATATATTGATCCTAGGAATCGTAGTTCGGCAACATTGTCAAAGTTGATTGTCTATTTCTTAATAAGGCATGTCAAAACCCAACTCTATTTAAAGTTTAGGAATTAAACATCTTCAAGAGAGAGAAGATATACAGGCTTCTCACATGTTCATAAAATATTTTAAGAGGCACAAACTTTACGCATTACAATAAAAAGCAATGAGGCTAGAAAGGCCACAGATACAACAAGGGTAAATAAATGTTTTATGGCATTTTGCCCATGATATATGTCCCAGTTTTCTAATTGTGTTTCAAGTATAAGTATACGGAATACTTAATACTGCCCCTGCTTGTTATTCATTATTTCTCTAATGCTATAAATTTCCTTATGTTTTGCTCCATTAGCCTAGAACTTTCCCAAGTTATCTATTTGATTCCATCCCATTTCTTTTATCCTTCATGTCTGCAAATCCATATTCTGCAGATCTGACTTCAATTGACATAAGAACAAAGACTTTACACTTCTATTGGTTTAGCAACTTAACTGAACTTAACTAAACAATAGTGGGACAAGGTCAATAATGTGACAAGAACACAGCACAATGCATTCTTTTCCATTCTTCTACAGTTAATATATTACTAATAATTTAAATTATTAGAGAATCATTAAGACAATCCAAAGATAGCCCTACATTTAAAAATCAGACTATATTGTAAAATATAAACAGACTTAATCAATATTAAACAAACCTTAATCAATATTAAAACTATTCAAATCTATGCCCCACAGAAGATAAAAGGACGTAATTCAGGAATTCTACAAAGAGGTTGAAAATGTGCTATAATTACCCAAAGCAAACCATCAAACCATGAACTAATCATCTTAATGAACACACGTAAGTGGGAAAGGGGCATGTTATGTTTGAAGCATGGGCGAGAAAGAATGGAGACGAGCTGGTGAAACGGTGAACTTCAACTCTTTATTTACATGGTGACAGCTCAAACAAGGGCAGCTAAGGCCCTCTTTATATAGGCAACCCAATAACTATTTAACCAATAATAACCCAGGAGCGCTAGCTCCATTTAACCAATATGAAGGCTCCGTTAATGGCCAATCAGATTCCCCTGAACGGGCCAATCCAATCCTGCCATTTAACAGCCAATCAGAAGTGCAGGGCCAGAACCCTGCACTTGACTCCAAGCTCAAGATAACTTTATTAAACCTTATGCATTCACAATACCCGTTCCCCCTGGCTTCTTTTTACAGGGCGCAGTTACATAGTCCTTTAGGCAGGACGGTTGCTTTATTAGTCTGTTTGATTTTCGCTGTGTGTTTTGTATTTGGCTGCAATCTTGCTGAGGTAGATTGTTGTTTAGTGAAGGGGTTTCCTCTGGTTCAGCGTTCACATTTCCATCCTCACCGATATTTTCGGTAACTCCCTGAGGTGGACCTACTCCTGTCTCTGGTTCCCGTTCCTGTGTCTCTATTCCGCTATCGTTCCCTTCGAATGGGTTTTCCTCTAATTGAAATTCATCTTCTTCTGTATCTCCCCCCCCCTCAGTTTGGTCATAAGGAAGTTCAGAAATGCCTGATTGGAGCCGTGATCGTAATTGATCGATATGGCGTTTCCAAATTCTATCGTCAAGGCATTTTACAACGTAGGATCTCAGGCCGGTTACACGTATTACTGTTGCTTCTACCCACAGCGGATCACCATATAGGTTTTTAGCATATACCCAATCGCCTACCTGGAAGGTACGGCATCGGCCGCTGGATCCGAGTGGTTTTTCCGGCTCATAAGCTGGGTGTAACCGGTCGAGGTGGGATTGAAGCCTGCGTCCCATGAGCAATTCGGCGGGAGTTTTGTTGGTGACGCTGTGAGGTGTGATGTGTTGTAGAAAGAGGATTCAGTTGATTTTGTCATCGATGTTATCGTAGTCGAATTTCTGCAGAGTCTTTTTGACGAAGTGAAGCATGCGCTCAGCCCTTCCATTGGTGGCAGGATGCGCAGGCGAGGTGAGTGCATGTCAGATGCTGCGGTCAGCCAGGTACTGCTCGAAGTACAGCACAGTAAATTGGGGCCCGTTGTCGGATACCAGAACGTCTGGTAGTCCGTGGGTTGCAAACAGTCTTTCCAATCTTTTGATGACTGCTTCGGTGGTCGTGTTCGTCATGCAGTGAATCTCAAGCCAATTCGAGTAGGCGTCGACGGTTAGAAGAAAGGTGTGTCCTTTGGTCGGCCCTGCAAAGTCCAGGTGAATACGGGACCAGGGTCCCCGTGGCGTTTCCCACTCGGTCGGAATGGCTTTTGGTGGGGCGTTGCTCACTTCCTGGCATCTATGACAAGTTTTAACCCAATTCTCGATTTGCTTGTCGATGCCTGGCCACCAAGCGTAGCTTCGCGTGAGGGCTTTCATTCGCACGATACCGGGATGGCCATCGTGCAAGGTTCTGAGTACTGCTTTTTGGAGTCGTTCTGGGACAACGACTCTATCACCCCAGATGACACAGCCCTTTTACGAAAAAAACTCTGTTTGCTGCATCTTGAATGGTGTGAAGTCATCTGATAGCTGGTCCAATGGCCATCTGCGTTATACCCAGCTCAGGACACGCGCTAATGTGGGGTCATGTTTGGTTTCTCTCGCGATATCTCGGGCGGTTAATGGCGACGCATGGAGTGTTTCAATCTGTAACATGGTTACCGTTGGAGCGGGATCATCGAGAGTCTCTGGAAGCGGTGCTCGGCTCAATGCATCGGCGTGGGGAATGGCTTTCCCCGGGCGGTATTGCAGCCGATAATTATAAGCAGCCAAGAATTCTGACCAGTGAGTCATCCTGGGGGATAATATGTAAGGAGTTGGCTTATCTCCAGCTATAATCCCCAATAACGGCTGGTGGTAAGTCACGATAGTAAAAACCCGGCCATACACGTACTCGTGAAATCTTTTAACGGCAGAAAGAATTGCGAGGGCTTCTTTATCGATCTGGCTCTAATTACGCTAAGTTTTTGAAAGTGTCTTGGAAAAATATGCAACAGGGGCTTCGTTTCCGTTNAATACCCTGACTGTCAATTAGGTACCCTAAAAACTCGACACGATCTGTACACAATTTGCACTTGTTCTTTTTCACTTTAAGGTCAGCGTTTTGAAATGTTTGTAGGACTAATTTTAAGTGATCTAGTAAGATTTTCTTTGTTGGTGCAGCAATCAATACATTGTCAAAGTATGGGACCACACCTTTAATTCCTTGTAGTAACCTCTCCATAAGGCTTTGAAAAATTCCCGGGGCTACACTGACTCCGAATTGGAGCCGGGTACATTTAAAGGCACCTCGGTGTGTCACTATCGTTTGTGCCTGTGCCGTCTTTTCATCAACAGGTAGTTGCTGATATGCCTGAGCTAAGTCTAATTTAGCGAAGACTTTTCTGCCCCCAAGGGAATGAAGGAGGTGCTGCACCACCGGCACCGGATAAGCATTTTGCTATAGGGCGTGGTTCAGGGTGGCCTGGTAGTCCCCACAAATTCGAATTGACCCATCCGGCTTAATTGGCATTACGATTGGGGTCTCCCAGGGAGAGTGATCGGTTGGTTCTAGCACCCCTTGAGCTATTAATTTATCGAGCTGTTCGTCGATTTTCTGCTTTAAGGCAAACAGAACTCGACGGGGCTTAAGGCGGATGGGAGCTATTTTTGGATTAAGACTGAACGATATTGGGGTCCCCTTGTACTCACCTAATTTTTCCGTGAAGACATCCCTGAATTCATGGACGAGGTCCTCCTCCCAGTCGCTTCCGCTGACCCGGTTTACGCCTGCCACTTCAATGCCAAGTGGCGCAAACCATTGGAGGCCTAGCAGGCTAGGCCGATCTTTGTCGATCACAGTTAGGGGTAAGTCCGCTGTGCGATTCTTGAATGAGACCCTGACTCGACTGGATCCGACGACAGGGATTCGATTCCCTTGATAGTCCTTAAGAATAAGTCTTTGATAACAGAGGTCTTGGCGCTGGATAGTGGGAATGAGTTGCTTGAGGGTCTTCCAGGACACCATCGAGAGGGATGATCCCTAGTCAACTTCCATTTGGCAGGGCCGGTTCTCGATGACCACAGTAATTCGGATTTTCTTGGCGTTGAAGGCAGAGGCGTGACTGATAGTGATAGTATGGTGAGCCTCTTTTCGCTTCGTGGGGCGATTTAAAACTCGGTTTCTGTAGGAGTGGTTTACTGGTTCTCGCCTTACAGGACGGTTTCCCGTCAATTGGAAATAGTTAGCCCCCTTCAAGGCCAGGCCGGTTCCCTGTGAGCTTCGGCAGACCCGTCCGATGTGGTCTTTCTTCCCACACTCATGGCAGAGTGCGTCGCGGAATTTGCATTCGGACCTGGAATGGTTGACCCCGCAGCCGGCACAGGGGTGTAGGGACTTCGGGTAGTGGTCCCGATCGGACCGTAGTTGATGGACCTCTTCTTCATCACTGTCTGACAATGAAGAGAGGTCCTCGTGGTGGGTCGTCAAAAGCTGTCCTTCTGACTTGGGTGAAATGTCACCTTTGGTTGGTGTGCCGGAGTGCGGTTGCAGCGCAGTTGGGCAGCCGACTTCCTGGTTGCTTCTGCTGCAGTAGCATTAGCGATGGCATCAGCAAGGCTGATGTTGCCTTTCACCATCAGCTTGCTCTGCACGCCTGGTGCATCTAATCCCAGGACTATTCTATCTCTCAACGCCTCTTCCAGGTCGGTAAACCTGCAGAGGCCTCCCAGGTTGCGGAGGTCTGCGATGAAATCCGCGACGCTTGCTCCTTTTCGCTGGTTTCTTTGGTAGAACTCGTGCCGTCTTACGAGCGTGGGTACAGTCGGTGCATAATGAGCTCTTAGTATGGGTTCAAGGATGTCCCAATCCATAGCCTTCACTTCAGCTGGTTTGGCAAGTGCTTTAGCCATCTTAAATACGGTTGGTCCGCAATGCATTAGGAATACCGCCCATTTCTTTCCGGTTGAGGCATCCTTCAAATTGTTAGTTTCCCAAAACATTTGGAAATGATCCATGTCAGACTCCCAGTCCTCTTGCGCTGGGTCGAACGGAGCGGGTGGTATGACGCCGCTGGACATGGTTCCGGCATTGTGCGTCGTCAGTCACGTGCTCGGCTTCTTCTTTGTTCAGTCAGCTCTGCCGTCTCCACATCCCATCCTCATCGCCAGTGTTATGTTTGAAGCATGGGCGAGAAAGAATGGAGACGAGCTGGTGAAACGGTGAACTTCAACTCTTTATTTACATGGTGTGACAGCTCGAACTGGATGGCTGGGATAGCCTTCCTTATGTAGGCAACCCAATAACTATTTAACCAATAATAACCCAGGAGCGCTAGCTCCATTTAACCAATACGAAGGCTACGTTAATGGCCAATCAGATTCCCCTGAACAAGCCAGTCCAATCCTGCCATTTAACAGCCAATCAGAAGTGCAGGGCCAGAACCCTGCACTTGACTCCAAGCTCAAGATAACTTTATTAAACCTTATGCATTCACAACAGGGCAAATATGGAGAAGTTACAGATGAACATGGCTGAGGTTGTATAAATGAATATTGTTGTGTATGTATATAAGTAATAAAGTGTGAGCTTGGAGTAAGTGCAGGGTTCTGGCCCTGCACTTCTGATTGGC
>BHEV01006349.1:0-13124 GCA_004319985.1 Emydocephalus ijimae | reverse complement strand
ACCCAGTTCCCGTGACTCCTGTGACTCTCAAACTGAGGGAGGAGGGGATGTCGAGGGAACCGAATTCGAGATGCTGGATGATGAAATCGAAGAAATTCAGCAGCCAGGTGTGTTCATTGAAGAAGAATCAGGGAGGGGTGATGTCTTGCCACAGAGAAACACCTCAACGGAGGTGAGCCCGCAGGAACCGAAGGACATTGATGACAGAATTAGCGGTGCTGAATCGTCCTGTGGGAATGCGGAACCGCCTATACCAGATAAATCAAAAAACATTCCACCGGAACCAGACTACAGACAGGAACTGGTGGGACAGCGCAAATCTAATAGGCAAATGAAACGACCGGCATATCTACGCGATTACGTTACCGCACCCCTCAAACGGAACCCGGGGGGGGGGGGGTGTTATGAACTAATAAAGGCGTTTAATAAAGTTTTAACAACCTTAAGTAAAAAGCAGGGTTCTAATCCTGCACTTCTAATTGGCCGATAATAGCAACATCAGATTGGTCCCTTCTGGGAAATCTGATTGGCTGTTAACAGGCCAACTCTCATTGGTTCAAAGGTTTAACACTTCCATGTTTCTCATTGGCTAATGGGACAGCAACCAACACTATAAAAGGGCTGCTGATGCCCTAGGGTTTTGCTCTGTTCAGTATGATTAATAAAGAGTTGAAGTTCACTGTTCACTGCCTCGTCTCCGCTCATTGCACCAATGCGCAGAACATAACAGACACTAACTTGAATAAAGGATTGGGTAAATTTAAAAGAAAAAAGAACTTTAATGTTAAAAGATCATGACCACCAGATAGGTTGGCACACATTTTTATGGGAAAAAAGGAGCAAGGTACATTCTTACTTCTATAGACATCAAATAAGAGATTCATTTATTCAGATTTGGATGAAAATTAAAAAGAAACATTATATGAAGATAGCTCGCTGACTCTCAACTATGGAAGCCATGCTCTGCCTGAATACCTTGGATGTTTAAAAAATGGTAAGCTATAAAGATTTATTAGATAATCAAGGGAAGCTTAAAACAAACCAAGAGCTGAGAGAACAATGAATTATAATTGACTGGTGGCCATATTTACAGGTTAGATATAAAAAAGATTTATTGGAATTTGGATTTGACAATGAACAACAATTAGATAAAATTTTAGTTGGAGTGGAATAAACATGTATAACCAAAGCGTGTAACTATTTGCTGGGATTTAATATAGAAGAAGAAATTGTAAAAGTATGGGCTCAGAACTTTGGATACAGTATTGAATTGGATGAATGGGAGAAATTATGGACAAGGAATTATAAATTAAAGACCACTACGGCTTATAAAGAAAACTTCTATAAAATTTTCTATTGTTGGCACCTGGTCCCAGTGAGATTGGCTAAGTTATACTCCAACACAAGTCCAATTGGAAATGTGGACAAAAGTACGGTACCTTCTTTCAAATGTGGTGGTTATGCCTCAAGACCAGGAAATATTGGGTTAAAATTAAAAAACTGGCTAAAAGCACCAAATTGAACTCAAACTGGATTTTTTTCTATTTGGAATAATTACAGGTCAATACAGCAAAAAGATTAAATATATTATATTACATATTTTGACAGAAGCCAGAATAGCTTTTGCACAATTATGGAAAGGACCTAATATTCCCTCAAAAGATTTAGTCATACAAAATGTACCGGAATGCACTGAAATGGATAAGCTCACATTGGAAATGAAAGATAAGGAGGATTTCTAATATTTTGTAATATGGTATAAATGGTATGAGTGGTAAACATAGACATAAAGATTAGGATGAAAGATTATGATGAATAAAGCAAGAGACCTTAAAAGATTATCAATATATAATCATGCATATAAGATATATGTATTTGTTGATGCCAAGATGTTGTTACAAATATGAATGTGATTTGTATTTTTGAAAACCGTAATAAAAATAATAATTAAAAAAAGATATGTGGACTTTGACTCCCAGAATTCCCCATGCTGGTTTGATGCACTCCTGCATGGAATAGCAAGTAACCCTAGATGACCCAGAAGTTCCCTTCTGATTCATAAATTTTATATAAGTAGCATATTTGTGATAGTCATCTTAGTGTTTCAGAACCAGTCTAGCATAGTGTAGTGTTTTTGGGCCAATGTTATTTGTTCCAGTAATGATATGCAGTTTTCCCACCTCAAACTGGGAAAGAAGAGAAAATAGAGAATGAGGGCAGATACATTGCCAATCTGTGCTTCAGTTTGTTGAAAGGAAATGAGTGTTCTATCCTCTATGTGAGGAAGATGAGTGGTCTCCAAATTTGATAAACAAGCAAACAAACACATTTCACAGAAGTCAATGTCTGGCTAACACAAACCTTTTCTGGGTAGTTTTCTCTCATTGTTTTGGATTTGGCTTTGTGCTGAGAGGAAGACTACTCCCAAGGTAGCAAAATCTGCTTCAATTAGCTTTTAGCTATTACTTTACAGTTTTAATCGATAACAGTTATGGCAAACAGAATTATTGCAACTTTTATCTTTTCTAAAACTCTACAGTTGATAAACACTTTAAACATGTATGTCCTTTCTGGAAAGAAGTGGACTGTTTTTTCCGAATTTATGGGAGACAGAATCTTTGCAGGGATGGTTGGTGAGAATTAAGAAATATTAGGAAGGATAACACTTTGCACTAATGCTTGCTTTGTTTTTATCACAGTTAACATAATCTTGTGTATTAAAGAATTAGTATTGGTTGCAAAGCATTTTTCAAAAATTTCAATATAATCAGTGCTGATTTTAAGCTTTAAGACTTGAATAGTTTAAGACCAACTTATTTGAAACACCTTCTCTATACTTGTTACATATGGAAATCATGCAACTCTTTTCTAAAAAAACATGAAATTAAACCTTGAAAACATGGGATAATATTGATCATGATATGAACAGAGATCCAAATCACAAGAAGAATGGAAACATATACTAGCAATTTAAAACTATAAATTTGGTGTAATAAAAGATTAATTTTTGTTGACCTTCCACTGAACAGAGGCCAACTTTAATCTTTGTTGATATTCATAATACTAAATTAATAAAATTATGAATATTAAATAAAATTAAATAATATTGGAGATAGCCCATATGTTATCATATTTGCCCCATACCACATCCTTTCAACAAGGTACAGTGGTTTATTTGCAGTTACACTGGCAAAATTACATTTTTAAAGCCAAAACCAAACAATCTTGATAATGAATTACAACAGTATCAAGTCTCTATCATGAAATAGCAACATGACTAGGACTTTCAGTGAAGAAATGGAAACTGAAGCTGGTTCTGCTTTTTGGCGTGATGGAATGAAAGTATGGTGAAATGAAGAGTGATAATTCCTTTCTAGACAAAAAGAGCACTTATCACCCACAAGTGCTTTAGACACATAATTGTTATCCAAAGTAACATTTTTTCAGATGATTTCTTTGTTAATAGCTGTGGCAGAAATGAACATGAAAAGTGTAATATTGATCATGAATATTCATTTTGCTTCATTTATTATGCTCATCCCAGGAAATTCTTAAACTCAAGTATGCTCATTGATTGCATTCTTCTTCCAATCAGTTTTAGCCTATTGTCTGTTCTTTGCCTAATGCAGTATACTGTGACATGTACAGGTGGAAAGAGTCAACTAAAGAAGTCTCTATGTGGTTTCATGAATCACTACAAAAAATCTGCCATACAAAACAAAGCACAATAGAAATCTTAAATATCTAATTTTCTTTGGTAGCGTAAAACATATTCATTGGAGTAACTCAATAATTAGGAATTTTGGCTTCTTCTTTATTTCTTCATTCATGCTTGAGGAACAATTTTATGGTTAAAATTGGCAACGCTGATGCCAAATTGTAGTTTGTTGCATTTGAATGCCCCCCTGTGTGTCACGATTGTCTGGGCTTCCGCTGTTTCAGGGTCAATGGGCAACTTTTGGTACGCCTATGCAAGGTCTAATTTTGTGAAGATTTCCCCTCCCCAAGGGAATGTAATAGATACTGTACCACTGGAACCAGGCATGCGCTTTGTTGGAGTCGGGAATGAGACTCAGGACACCAGCATGATTTCCAATTTGTCTTTACTTCCATCTAGGACTGAGCAACGAAGAAACTGCGGCAGCCCTTCTTATACTCGGGCTGCTCATGGCTGTGGCTAGTGATGGCTCTTCGAATTTCCCACCACCACAGACTGACCAATTACAGGTAAGTATGCTAATACATAACAAAGAGACTATTTTATATTATCTAATATGTAACATGCTTTTAGCTACTCTTTTACAATTGTTTCTCTAAACTAGTAGTGGCTAACTTGCAGTCCTAGAATGGAATGTGTTCCTCAGTGTAATTCCAAACACCCCTTGCAAACAAACAGTTCATCCTTTTAAAAAAGGGTGTATCTCATCTTAGCAGTCTGATAGGTGACTTCAATCAGAGAAGATAGGAAAGAAATATCATTGGAGGCTCTGGTTCTTTCTGTTCCCACCTTTGACATATAATTACCTCTATGGGATGACAGCCTTTGCCAGAAGAAAAATTATATACTCTTGGTCTAATAAAATAGCAGGACTGGGAAGGTCAAGAACACCTATATAGGCTCTAAAGAGGGGTTTGGAACAAAATCACCAAATATTGCGTGCTTTAATTCAGCTTCTAATAGATGGAAGTAAAACTGAAGTCACTGCCACATAGGATTTCTGCAATGCTTTGTCACTATTTGATCCATAAAGAGCTGATAAAACCCACAATGGCATCAAAAAAAGTGTTTTGTGATCCCACCACATCAATGATATAAATTATATAGATAGTTGCAAGTTTGCAATTTGTATCACTTGCATTCATATCACCTACAATCCGATACCCATGTCAAGCTGTCAACTATTTGGTAACTGGAATCATACAAAAGCAAACTTACCATTAGCAATGTTGACCTCCACAGTGATCCATTTTTTTTACTGGTGGGAATTTTTTCCTTGTCCCATTTCCTGGATCTTGGACTCATTCAGTAATTATATTTTCTCACCCAGAGCTCAAGGTCTTGTTTCTACTGCCTCTTTGTAGCCATTCTATTCAATAGTTCTCTTTCTCTATCTCCCCTCATCACTTTAACCACTAGAGTAACATGCAATCATAATTACAGAAATTGAGAAAAACTTTGTTTTACAAAAGATATAATTATGTTACCATCACAGTCTGCAAAAGGCTGTTAAATAGTGGGACAACTCCTTCTGTCATGCAGTGAATCACTTCTTGAATTTCTCCAAAAATTGTCATTCATTTATTTATTTAGTCAATTTATATGCTGCTCATCTCATCAAGAGATGACTTCAGGTGGCTTACAATCATTAGAAACTGATTAAAAACATTAAAACATTGCAACAATAAATAATAATATTAAATTACTTTAAAATTGACAAAGATGGAAAGGAAAGGAGCAAGATCACATGAGGAGGGAGGTGGGGGTCTTATCTAGATTGCTAAGTGTTGTGGTAATTCTCCATTAGGAGAATGAGTGCACACAGGGAAATGTAGTGAGAGTGGTGAGGAATAACACACAACCAGCACACAGATACACTGTATTGTAAAATGTAGGTTTTTACTTCCAGTAAATGGTTAAGCAAAGTCCAACAAGCAATCCAAGTCATACACGGTTAAAGGAGTCAGTTTTCAGTACAGGGATAATCCAAAATCAAAGTCCAGTATCATAAACAATTCAGTAACAGACTTACACCAAATCCAAGAGTAATGATGATCAGCAACAGTCAATCAGCAACAGTCAATAGGGAAATGCAGGAACCAAAAACAGCGAACACTAACCAACTCCCAACTAGCAACACTCTCTGGGAAACCTGGTTTCTGGCTCCATCTTATGGCCGTTTGCGGAACCACAACCAATTACAATTTTTAGCATTCCCTTTAAGAGACAGTATTAAAATGTCTATCCTGGTTTATATATTTCCAACCCAACTGTTGGGTGCCTTACATTCCTAACACTAACTATCTCCAAAGTAATGCACCCACCCATTGGTGTCTCACACCAGTTGGCAGAAGCAGGTCAGAAGCCAAAGTTGGTTGCAGATCTCACCTTGGGGAGCATGAAGTTCAAAAGGGCAGGAGCCATGGCAGGAAGACCAAAGGCTCTTTTCCTGGACCCTGCCGGTTGAAATTAGTTGACCAATGAGGCATGCAGTATGCCCCTTCTGCTAGCATGGGGGGTGGGTGAGATATGACTAGGGTTTGAGTGACTGAACACAAGGACTTTTAATCCAGGAAGGGAACCATTGGCACACAGCATGAAGTTGCACAGAGGATGTCCTAGCTATGACTACTACCTGCTTTTTGAGCAGGAGGCACAAGTCCAGGAGATCCACCAAACTCTCCTGATGCTTTGGCCAGGGCTGTTGATCTAACAGGCAGTAGTGGTCACAGTCCTGAGGACCCTATCTATTACTTTGAGGTTTATAGGCTGAAATTCCCCCCAGTTAGAAATTAGAATGTGACTCAGTTATTTCAATAGGGCATGCACAGCTAAACTAGTTCACCTTGCACATTGTCACAGGCAACACTCTGATTCAGTAAGAGCAGAATTATGTTTTACTGTTTGTATTGCCCCAATGTAAACTTTAATGTAGACTTTTATAATGTTTTTTTTTTTGCAGGAGAACCAGTTATTCTGTGAGTTCATATTTAGATGTTCTAAAGAATAGGGAGCTCATGTGATCCACAAAGACATAGCAGCCAAACAGGAAGAATTCAGTCCAAGCCACTATCGTGTTTTAATTCCAACTGGCAATTATATTTTCAGTGAAAATATTCAGTAGAACCTCAGTGAATTTCCCATGCTTCTCCTGAACATTATCAGGTTCATCAGGAGCCTGAAGCACATTAATCAAATTGGCCCTTCAGTAGGGAATAGCACTTTAGAAATTCAAAGCAATCGGATAAACCATCACAAGGGGTGGATGTTAATATTCTCCAAGTTCAGATTATGTCACCCTTGCCTTGGTGCCTAGTATATATTGGGCCCTTGATAATTTAAGTCAGAACTATGACGATGATAATGGCCATGATTTTCAGGCCAATTCCAGCTCAGTAGCTAAGGATGAAGTTCCCTTCATAAGCCTGACAAATTCCACTACCAACACCAACACAGAATCAGGTATCACACAAAGAAAAGAGCTGTGCATTTGATCTTATAATGCTCTTGTGTTGGATTCCCATAGTTTGCTGATGTTTGAGAACGTCATTCTCCATACCTTAGATATGGAATCAGGAACAGCTTGGGAATTTATAGCATCTATTGCTATTGTTATTGTGTGCTGGGTCATTTTATTGTTAGGATGTGAGTCACTCAGAATCTCTGAACCTAATCAGGATACCAAGATTTATGATAAACAAATAAATAGGGTAAGATTAACTAGCCATTCCATGACAAGTTAACAAAATGTCTGTCTTTCACCTTTATCATTTTTTAAGTTTCATCACTTCTAAAGCTGTGCTTTAAACTGTGTCTAAAGTCCACAGTTTTGCAAATTCAGTCCCATTAAAATCCAAAGTGGATTTATTTGTTGTTCCTAATTAAGAAAGCTAAATCTCTAAGACTGGTCAAAATTTAATAGACTCCAAGTTGCAGTTAAGTTTAGGATGAAATACAGCATGCTTTTATAGACAAAAACATATTCTATTGCTCACTTTAAATGAATAATCTTGTCATTCAATACAGACTATTTATTTTTATTATAAATTAAGAACTTAACAGTGACTTTAATCTTTCTAAGTAGAGATATAACAGGATCAAGTACCTCAATATTTATACTTCACTCTCTTAATTTCCAATGTGCCTTTTTATTATAATACTGCATTCACTGATAAATCCAGAAGGCACTTGAGATTTCATTATTGTTGGGGTGGTTATCATAACTCCAAGAAACTTACTTGACTTCTTTGTGCTTTAAACTTTTATCCCAATGCTCAGATTGTTATTCGTTTAATCTAACAACCTGCAGCAAAACAATTATTTTAATTAAATTAATACACACAGGCTATGTCATGCCATGCCTCATTCCCTTCTCCTATCAGTCCTTGTATTAATCAAAGTTAAAATCAGAACTAGCAACAACATTAATATGTTTATATATTTTGATTCATTCTAGAAAACTGAAATAATTTAAAATAAATCCTTACCTTAATTAAGAGGTTCAGAATAATTATTCAGGAAACTATAGGATTTAAAATAGTTTCCAGATACAGAAGGATGCTTGATCTCAATGTTATAATTCCTAATTTTTGCAATCCACCTTTGTTTGGGATTTCTTTTAAATGCCAATTATTCCATTCCCAGTTTGCAAAGATTCAATTATGTTTTTTTTCTTATTTTTTTAATAAATGTTAGCAAAAATGCTTGATGAATACTATATGTGATTATCTATAAGGAATTATACCAAACCCCAAACACTTTCTGAGGTAAACATGGGAAGTTTCTTATTCCTTAGCTATGTACCATAAAACACAACAATATTTTTTGCTTTAGTGTTTCAGTGCCAAACAACAAATTGTAAAATAAGTTTTTGTTAGTATTCGATTTGATATGGCAGGTGTATGCCAAGATGGGTTTGGCAAAGGTTTTCTTGGGGATGGGATGGGCAGAAGGGGAAAAATGTTTTATCATTTGTTTTCTTCTTTTGTATTTATGCTATAAAATATTACTGTATTCAATTGTTGTATAAATTGAAGAGAACAGACTAATAAAATAAAATCAGTAGAAGATAGGAAAATAATTTTACCCTCCCTTCATATGAAATCTTCTTTCGCAAACACGGTTGCACATATGTTTCTAATTTGAATTCAGCTTTCTAATTAGGATTATTTTTGTGTAATATGTCATTAATAAGGAACTACAGAAACATAAGATTTCCCAGCTTCCTACTGTTAAAGCTGCTTCCCTGTGTGAATAGATCAATATTCACCATATTCATCAACCAAGTTACTTTGCTTTACCTTTTGAAATTTATTTATTTTTTTGTATCCCACCTTGATCATTTTTACAAATAACTCAAGGTGGCAAATATATTTGGCACATCCTCTTGCTATTTTCACCACAAAAACAAAACAGTGAGATGGGTTGAGCTGAGAGAGAATGACTGGCCTAAAGTCACCTATCTGTCTTTCATGGCTAGGTTGGGATTTGAACTCAAGATCCCCCACTTTCCAGCTGACTGCCTTAACTCCTAGACCAAACAGACTGATCTGACCAGGTTCAGAGACCCAATCTTATGGTCAGACTTTATTCACTTTATTTTACAATTGAACATTTTGGAATGTTTGTCATGAAAAGAGATACATAAATATTAATGTATTGATGGTGTTATGGCTTTCAGGGTTTATTTTTTTCTTTTGATGGGGCTTAAGAGCTGCAAAATTTCCTGAGTGTAGAGAAAATATAGGTATAATGGACTTTGTGAAATGCCCTGAATGAGATCTAACAGATGAATTATTAATCTCAACATTAGTGCAATCCTACCTAAGCACATTTTTGTAGCCTACCAAAGAATTTTATGAGAATCAATCCATACCCCCACTGCACACAACACTGTCAACACAAATGATTTGATTAAACAATTAAAATAGGATATGCACAGATTTTGATTTATAATAAATTATTTGATAGGTGGATTTGATAATATTTATATGGAAACTATGAAATGATGAATAGTAGTTGAACCTACTATTTTTTTCAGTTACTCATTTTTGTCCAGTTTTATCATACTTTTATGCTGAGGTTTTTTTTAGGTTACATAAAAATTCATCCTTATTTTAGTTTACATTTCCTATTTCCATAATGTTGAAATACTATTTGTGTTAAGTTCTGCGCATGGGTGCAAGGAACAGAGACGAGGCAGTGAACAGTGAACTTTATTAATCATACTGAACAGAGCAAAATGCTAGGGCAGCAGCAGCCCTTTTATAGCGTTGGCTGCTGTCCCATTAGCCAATGAGAAACATGGAAGTGTTAAACCCTAGAACCAATGAGAGTTGGCCCATTAACAGCCAATCAGATTTCCCAGAAGGGACCAATCTGATGTCGCTATTATCGGCCAATTAGAAGTGCAGGATTAGAACGCTGCTTTTTCTAAAGGTTGTTAAAACTTTATTAAATGCTTTTATTAGTTCATAACACCCCTTCCCCCTAGGTTCCGTTTGAGGGGTGCAGTAACGTAATTGCGTAGATATGCAGGTTATTTTAACTGTCTATTAGATTTGCGCTGTCCCATCGGTTCCTGTCTGTAGTCCGGTTTCGGTGGAACGTTTTTTGATTTATCTGGTACAGGCAGTTCTGCATCCTCACTGGACGACTCGGTGCCGCTAATTCTGTCGTTATTGTCCTCCGGTCTCTGCGGGCTCACCTCCGTTGAGGTATTCTTCTGTGGTGAGGCAACCCCTCTCCCTGATTCTTCTTCATGTAATGTGCCCGGCTGCTGACTTCCTTCGATTCCGCTTTCCACCATCTCAAATTCGGTTTCTTCGACATCCCCTCCCCCCTCAGTTTGAGAGTCACAGGAGTCGCGGGAACTGAGTTGCAGCCTAGAGCGAAGCTGATCTATATGGCGTTTCTATATCTTTCCATCCAATGTTTGCACACGGTACGATCTGGGCCCGGTGATTTGAGTTACAGTTGCTTCGACCCATAATGGTTCGCCGGAAAGGTTTTTAGCAAAGACTAAGTCACCTACCATGAACTCACGGCATTTTCCGCTAGATCCACAGGGTTTCTCTGGCACGTAGGATGGGTGGAGATGGTCGAGGTGGGAGCGGAGCTTGCGTCCCATCAACAGTTCAGCTGGAGTCTTGTTGGTGACGCTGTGCGGGGTGATGTGTTGGAGTAGGAGTATTCTGTTTAGTTTGTCGTTAATGTCCCCATAGTCCATTTTGGGGAGAGTTTTTTTTTTTAACAAATTGGACCATGCACTCGGCCCTGCCATTGGCCGCAGGGTGTGCCGGCGAGGTTAGCGCATGGCGGATACCCGGTCCGCTAAGTATTGTTCAAACACCAGGGCAGTGAACTGGGGTCCGTTGTCGGAGACTAGAACGTCTGGCAGTCCATGCGTCGTGAATAGCCTGTTCAACTTCCGGATGACGGACTCGGTTGTAGTACTCTTCATCTTGTGGATTTCGAGCCAGTTGGAATAGGCATCCACTGTTAGGAGGAACGTATGTCCCTTAGTAGGTCCTGCAAAGTCAATGTGGATGCGGGACCACGGCCCCCGGGGGGTTTCCCACTCCATTGGAGTTGCTCTAGGTGGGGCACTGCTGACTTCTTGGCACTTTAGACAAGTCTTCACCCAGGCTTCGATCTGCTTATCGATTCCCGGTCACCACGCATAGCTTCATGTGAGCGCTTTCATACGCGCGATGCCGGGGTGACCGTCATGCAATGTTTTCAAAACTGCTCATTGTAACCGCTCTGGGACGACGACTCTGTCTCCCCATAGGATGCAGCCTTTTTGCGAGAAAAGTTCTGTTTGCCGGTTTCTGAAAGAGGTGAAGTCGTCAGGGGTTTGTTCCACTGGCCATCCTCGTTCGACCCAGCTGAGAACTCGTGCCAGGACAGGATCTCGTTTTGTTTCAATAGCGATGTCTCTGGCTGTTAGCGGCGGTGAATGTAGTGTTTCAATCTGGAGTGTCGTAAGGGTTGGAACTGAGTCGTCGACGGTTTCCAGAAGTGGGGCACGGCTCAATGCATCAGCGTGGGGAATGGCTTTCCCCGGGCGGTGTTGTAATTTATAGTTGTACGCAGCTAAGAACTCTGACCAGCGAGTCATTCTAGACGACAATATATAGGGGGTTGGCTTGTCTCCCGCTATAATCCCCAGCAAAGGCTTGTGATCGGTAATAATAGTAAAAACTCATCCATACACATATTCATGAAATCATTTCACAGCAGATACAACAGCAAGAGCCTCTTTGTCAATTTGGCTAGAGTTAAGTTCAGCCCTCGATAAGGTCCTTGAAAAATAGGCAATAGGGGCTTCTCTATCATTTGGTAACACATGACTCAAAATCGCTCCTACTCCAAACGGTGATGCATTACATGTAATTGTTAAAGGCAAAGTCTCGTTTTGCTGCATTAAAACAGCATCGGAGGTTAGTAAGTTTTTCACTTGTTGGAATGCGTGATCCTCTCGGTGTCCCCAGACCCAGGTTGCTTTTTTGTCGAGAAGCCGATGTAGGAGCTCAGCTACGGTCACTTTCTGGGGCAAGAAGATGTTGTAAAAGTTAATGAGCCCCAGGAAAGCTTGGAGGTCTGTCCTATTCCTGGGTCTTGGGGTGTTTTTGATCGCTTTTAGTTTGCTATTAGTGGGGTGAATGCCTCGCTTATCGATTAGATACCCCAGGAACTCTACTTTATCTGTACACAGTTGACATTTATTTTTTTTAACCTTTAGGCCAGAGTCTTTAAATTTCTGAAGAACCATTTTAAGATGCCTCTCTAGTACTTCTCTATTTGGGGCCGCAATTAAAACATCATCAAAATATGGCACGACCCCCTTGATCCCTTGCAAGAGTCTCTCCATCAGACTTTGAAAAATCCCTGGGGCTACGCTCACTCCGAATTGGAGTCGGTTGCATTTAAAGGTGCCTCGGTGCATCACAATCGTCTGTGCTTCTGTGGTTTTTTTATCTACAGGCAGTTGTTGGTACGCCTGTGCTAAATCCAATTTTGCGAAGGCTTTTCTGCCCCCCAGGGAATGGAGAAGGTATTGCACCACTGGCACCAGGTAAGCATTCTGTTGAAGGGCATGATTAAGGGTGGCCCGGTAGTCCCCACAAATCCTTAACAATCCATCCGGTTTGATGGGTGTTACAATTGGGGTTTCTCAATGGGCGTGGTCAGTTGGTTCTAAAACACCCTGGGCTTTTAATTTATCGAGCTGCTCATCGATCTTTGGTTTTAGGGCAAAAGGTACCCGACGAGGCTTCAGGTGGATGGGGGCTATTTCAGGGTTAAGGTTAAATGATATCAGGGTCTGTTAAGCCTGGGTTCCCCAACCAGTGTTAAGGAGACAAGCTAAACAGAATGTGCAGCGTTAGTCAGATAGGCATAC
>BHEV01006345.1:0-11724 GCA_004319985.1 Emydocephalus ijimae | reverse complement strand
AAATCTGAAACCACTGTAAAAGTCTAACTCACAGACGAACACTATACAGAAGCCTGATGATGGCAGATGAGACTCTGCTGAGCATCCGGCTCGTGGGCGATGAGTTTGACAGCCCTGCTCTCATATAATAATGGCATTTGTATTTATACAGTCAGAAAAATCTCAAACAGGATATAGGATTTGGAAATTGTAATTAAACAAAACTGAGAGTAGAGAGTTTTTCTTATAAGGTAACTTCATTTGTTGCTTCTGTAGGAATAATAGTAGGCATTGCCCTACAGATGTTGTTAGTATCAAAGCTGACTGTTGCATCATTCAGTAATAATAGCATTTACTTTCACTTCATGCAACCAATCTCTGATTTCCCCCCCATCTCAAAAGCTCAGAAATCATGAAGCCGATTAGAATGATTTCTTTCTGCCTTCCTGAAATTCATGGGAAGCCAACTGATTTTTTTTTAAAGAATTTTATTGATTTTCTACAGACAAACAAGACAAACAAGACATTAAAACATCAACTTTCATATGTACATCCAGCGTGTCGATTGGTTCATCAGTTTTGTGCATTCATTTTGTAGTCTCAATTACAGTTATATTACATAACAACTCATATTGTCAATCCAAACTTATATATCCTAATATCGCTATTAAAAAAACCAAAAACTTTTGACTATACTTTTAATCATTCATGCTTTATGAGATAACAATACTTTAAATAATTTATTCTGCAACAAATCATATAATCATACCAAATCAATCCTAAAAACACTTTATAAATATAGTATACTGTCTAACATTCTAAATATTCTATTATTGTATTTTATCATCTAGCCATTGATAAAAAAGATCCCAAATTTCATAAAATTGTTTATCCTCTTGTTCTCTAATTTCAAATGTCAACTGATTTTTAAAAGATGTCTAACATGGCTATAAAAATGCTTGGCATGAGCTGTAGGGAATTTATTTTTCAGTAAAACAGGTAGCCATCATGCCTTTAGAATCCCAGTGTGGATGTTTGACAGGATCAAGAAGATGCTCCAGGGCAGCCTTAGATATAAAGATATATGCAGAATATGTACATCTGGGGATTAAAATATAAATGGGTAACAGAGTCTTAGGAACACTCACAAATCTCACCCCAGTATTCAGTAAATGGGTATCACTGGAAATCTTTGTGCATTGAGAGCAAGATTTCCTATTATGGGAAAGCTAAATGCCTTATGTTTAAGCCTTTTAGATCTCGGGTTTTAAAGGCAGCCAGATTTTAAATGTGCTTTTCCTTGTACCCTTTGCCCACAAGAATTTAGTGCTTTTAAAGACCATTAATCTAGAAATTTCCAAAAGGTGATTGAAAAAAGAACAAAAGACTAGTAAATATATTGCAGTTGAAGCTTTTGTGGATTGGGTTCTGGAGAAAAATGTAATAAATGAGTTAGTATTTAGAGTACCATAATACTCTTTGGTATTTAATGTTGATGACTAAAGCTTTTTTATACTGTTTTAGTTTATATTATAAAAGGATTGTTTATCCAAATTCTTCATTTGTTAGAGAAAATGTAATCCTGAATTTCAAGTAGCATGTAAACATTTAGTTCTGGCTTAGACTCTTATCACTGTAAGAGGATGTATTTATATGAGATATATTTGGATTAAAAAACAGATATATTCAGTCAGTGTCACACTCACTTATTGTACATTACATCGTGCAGTAACAATGCTTCATCCTACAACTGAAATAATATTCATTTGTAATAATGATGCATCTAAAAGAGTAAGTGTTACACATAGTTTGTATATGAGGTGCTATTGTTATTAGTTAAATTTCTATTCAGCTTCCATTAAAGATGCTAAGACAATACAACTTTCTTGCTATAACTTTTTTCCCTTGTATGTTAGCTGTAATGGAATTGCCTTTTGAAAAAACTCTTAAGAGATTACTTCTACTTTTGCTGGGAAAGAAGCAATCTCTCATGGTATGATTTAGATTTTTTAAAAAAAAAATTGTACAGAAATTATGTTGATCCATTCCTTAAAGCATATACACTGCTCAAAAAAATAAAGGGAATACAAAAAAGACATCCTAGATCTGAATGAATGAAATATTCTTATTAAATACTTAGTTCATTATATAGTTGAATGTGCTGACAACAAAATTACACAAAAATTATCAATGGAAATCAAATTTAGCAACCCATGGAGGTCTGGATTTGGAGTTACACTCAAAATTAAAGTGGAAAAAAAACACTACAGGCTGATCTAACTTTGATGTAATGTCCTAAAAACAAGTCAAAATGAGGCTCAGTAGTGTGTGTGGCCTCCGCGTGCCTGTATGACCTCCCTACAATGCCTGGGCATGCTCCTGATGAGGTGGCAGATGGTCTCTTGGATCTCCTCCCACACCTGGACTAAAGCATCCCCCAACTCCTGGACAGTCTGTAGTGCAACATGGCGTTGGTGGATGGAGTGAGACATGATGTCCCAGATGTGCTCAATTGGATTCAGGTCTGGGGAACGGGCGGGCCAGTCCATCAATGCCTTCGTCTTGCAGGAACTGCTGACACACTCCAGCCACATGAGGTCTAGCATTGTTGTGCATTAGGAGGAACCCAGGGCCAACTGCACCAGCATATGGTCTCAAAAGGGGTTTGAGGATCTCATCTTGGTACCTAATGGCAGTCAGGTTACCTCTGGCGAGCACATGGAGGGCTGTGAGGCCCCCTAAAGAAAGGGCACCCCACACCATTACTGACCCACTGCCAAACCGGTCATGCTGGAGGATGTTGAAGGCAGCAGAACGTTCTCCATGGCGTCTCCAGACCCTGTTACGTCTGTCACATGTGCTCAGTGTGAAGGTGCTTTCATCTGTGAAGAGCACAGGGCACCAGTGGCGAATTTGCCAATCTTGGTGTTCTCTGGCAAATGCCAAACATTCTGCATGGTGTTGGGCTGTAAGCACAACCCCCACCTGTGGACGTCGGGCCCTCATACCACTCTCATGGAGTCTGTTTCTGACCATTTGAGCAGCCACATGCACATTTGTGGCACGCTGGAGGTCATTTTGCAGGGCTCTGGCAGTGCTCCTCCTGTCCCTCCTTGCACAAAGGTGGAGGTAGTGGTCCTAATGCTGGGTTGTTGTACTCCTACGGCCTCCTCCACATCTTCTGATGTACTGGCCTGTCTCCTGGTAGCACCTCCATGCTCAGGACACTACGCTGACAGACACAGCAAACCTTGCCACAGCTTGCATTGATGTGCCATCCTGGGTGAGCTGCACTACCTGAGCCACTTGTATGGGTTGTAGACTCTGTCTCATGCTACCACTAGAGTGAAAGCACCGCCAGCATTCAAAAGTGACCAAACCATCAGCCAGAAAGCATAGGAACTGAGAAGTGGGCTGTGATCACCATCTGCAGAACCACTCCTTTATTGGGGATGTCTTGCTAACTGCCTATGCTTTCCACCTGTTGTCTATTCCATTTGCACAACAGCATGTGAAATTGATTGTCAATCAGTGTTGCTACCTAAGTGGACAGTTTGATTTCACAGAAGTGTGATTGACTTGGAGTTACATTGTGTTCTTTAAGTGTTCCCTTTATTTTTTGAGCAGTGTATATTCTTAATCAGAAGGGTTCCTGATTAGAAGAGCCTTTTAAATAAATTTTACTGCTAGCAAATTGCCTGCACATGATTCCTTGAGACTCACGTCAGAAGAAAAATATTTGCTTCTATAAAAACAGATAAAACATCTTTGTAAGTTCAAATTGTAATAAATGTGTCACCATAATTTAATTAATATAAATAATTTATTATTAAAAAGACAGTGGTACAGTGTTCCCTTTTCCATTTTCTCCCTGTAAAAATAACTACATCAGGTGTGCTGCATTGAGGGGATAAAAACTGGGTGTACAGTTTTTGGTAACCAACGGTTTATTTAACCTCAGTTATTAAACAACCCAGAAATATCTTGGTCCCACAACACCCTGACCTATAAATCATATTTTACAGCTCACACTCAGGGCAGACAACTCTTTAAATAGGAAAAGGGTCCATCCTCATTTCAGGATACAGGCTACTGTATTTCAAATTGAGTATTTATGGAGATCCTCAATCATCAAAATCATCAAAAGGAAACTAGGCCAAAACTTCTTGGGTTTTTTTTCCCTTGAAAATGTTTTGCTACTCATCTGAGAAGCTTCTTGAGTTCTGAAGAACTGAACTGAGAACTGAAGAAGCTTCTTGGATAAGAAGCAAAACGTTTTCAAGAAAAAAACCAACTAAATCCAGTTACTTTTTAAAGGCATTGATTCAAAGTGAGTGCTTATGTCTGAGAAAACCCTGTGATAGTTCCCTTGACTTCTTGGGAAAGGGTACTAATTGAGTAGGCAGGTAGACTCTACTATGTTAGACAATGCTGAAGATAAGATGGACCTAATCCATCAGTTTGATGACTAGGACTGAATGTAAAGTCCCTGTGTAAGCTTATAAACTGTAAGCTTTTCTGGCTGAATATAGATGGACTTTGGTCTCCCTGGTCCTATTAAACCACTGTATTCATTACAATTAAAATAGCTATTTCCTCTCTAACACAGTCGATATACTTAATGCAACATGGATAATCTTGCTTTTTTCTGATAAAGATTTTATTTCATACAGAGTTTCCTTCCAGTCCTTTTAGAGTCTTTTATGGCCATCTTGGTATATTGAGTATATTTAAAATTGGATTTCTGTTGAATATTTGATTTATATTTTAGTACTCATTAAACTAAATGAGGTTGCTGTATATGGTTTATATTTTATTTCTAGGTTGTAGGGCTCTACCGTTTATGTGGGTCGGCAGCTGTGAAAAAAGAACTCCGTGAGGCATTTGAGAAAAATAGCAAAGCAGTTACTCTATGTGAAACTCAGTACCCAGATATAAATGTGATAACAGGTAACAAATTTGCTTTTTAATATTTTTTATAGAAGGACAAATAAATGCTTAGAATGTCATTGGAGTTTTATTGTGCAGTGTATTGTATACGTAAATATTAAAAAAAGTTTTTAACAAATAACGTCCTAAAATTGAGCCTTTTGAACTGACATCTGTCCACTATGGAAACTTTGTCACTAAACATAAGTTGAGGGTATTTTGTAAGAACAATATTGTCAGTTTTGATCGAGATTAAATTTGTTCTGCATTCTGGAATAATTTTGCTTCCAGATGAGTGCTGGCTGGAGAATTCTGGAAGTTGACGTCCACATGTCTTAAACTTGCCAAGGTTGAAAAATGCTGTTCTAGATTCTAGTCAATATGTATGAATGGAATCTAAGCATGGGCACATTGAAGAAACCAAGGAAAGTTCTTTATTGTATCTACAGTCAGTATATTCACAGCTTAATTTTAAAAAATGTTTAACAATTACTATTTAATAGCTATCAAGTCTTGGTATAGAGACTAAATCAGCTGTAAGAGTTTTATGATACCCATTTTTAATGAAGAAAGTAGGCTTTGTTCATAGTTCAATGAAAGCAGAAATCCTAAAGGCATGAACTAATGAGCCATCTGATTTCAATTGCCAACCCCAGTACACTGATGGGAAACTTGTCTGAACATAGCTTAGCATAGATATATGCTGTGGATCCTGTCAATCAAACAATTTTGGCTGGTGGGATCCAGAACAAAAGCCGCCTCTGCTGTGGTTCTTTTGGAGCATCTAGCCCCCTGAGGTTTGATTGGCATCCACCCTCCTGATTTTCCATAAAAGCCTGGAGACCTAGCTCTGCCTTGATGGGGGAATTTCACACTGGAAGTGGTTGATCAACTAATAGCTGTCCCCATCTCAGTCCCTGTATATTCACTCTTCTTCCCGATTTTTAGTTATAGCTTGTAATCTATTCATCTATACTGGGGGTAACACTTTGGAATGTGTAACAAAATGTTGTTGGGTAGAATTCTCTCCTTAAGGGTGCAGATCCTCCACCTGTTTCTTGCCTGTACACATACCCACTTTTGATTTGTATTGTGCAAACTTGGTTCTTACTTTTTGGAGGCAAAATTCTATTTAGATGTTTCTACCACCAAGGCCTTTTGAATCTCTGGACACCTATGAACTCTCTAACATCTCTTGAATATTTTTGAGCTACGTAAGCAACAGCATTCAACAATCCAAACATTTCAAATAAAAGAAATAATTAACGTTCTCCCATAAGAAACCAAGAATGTACACTTTTTTTTTTTTGAAACAAACATAGCTGCACAGATTCAAGCACAATAAATATTTAAGAAAGACTCCTGCAAACCTATTGCAAAGGGCAGGAAAGCTGTTTGGGGCATAATATGGAATAGGATTATTTACATTTTACCCATCTTATTTATAAAACAGAAGATAATACAAACATATATACTTTTTCAGTGTGCACATAGCTGATATGTTAATTATCTTAGGAAAATAATAAATTCCATCCTTATTGCCTGATGTAAAAGAAGTTCTCAAAAGCTTTTCCATTATTCCATGGATTCATAGCTCCAAGAACTTCTTGACCAAAAATAATAATTTCGATTTATACAAAGCTTGCATTGGTTTCAAAAGAAGAGAATGGAAGAAAATGGAACAAATGGTTTATTTGTTCACAAGAGCAAATTCATTTCCTAGTTAAATTTTTTTTTTAAAGAAACCTACATGTTCAGCTGCCACCCTCAGACAATATTCAGTTTGGAACTGGGGAAAGGAAAATGGGGAGAAGGAAACAGACACATCTGAAGCCCTAAAGTAACCATCTTCTCCTTAGAGCCGTTCGGATCATCCAGAGAGTGGGAGGTGCTTCAGTCTGCATCGTTGAAGGCTGAGCTTAATTTCTGAGGAATGCTCCGCCCTCCATCACGTGTCTCCCTTGCGTTCCCCAGTTTATGCTCAGCCTTCGTGAGAGTAGGCTGTGTATTTCCCACTCCTTGGCCGATTCAAGAACTTCCTACTTCAGCAGAATTCCTTATTTCTTCAGGTTTGCTTATTGTTTGCCTCATTCTTCCTTAGCCTCTGCATTTGGATTAGTGGCTTAGCAGGGGAGCGCGTTTTTTCACCCCCAGGGGGGATAAAGAGAGGGCGGCTTTCGCGCTCCGGCGCCAATCCCTGCCCCCCATTCGGACTTCCTTTCTGCCGTCTCTCCACACCACATTCATAGCGGCTTCATTCGATCACGCTGATAAGCTCAGCTGGTGTTTCCCCCCCACCGTAAACGCCAATCACCCCAGGAAGGGGTGAAAATTTACCTGACTACCTCTCTCGGCCTCTAGACGTGCCGGAGAGGCTTATAATTGCTCTGAGCAGCCCGTTGATAAGGGATCGTGGGCGGCCGCCATTTTGGGCGCCGCCGTGTGTCGGGCGCCATTTTTAAAGGCCTCATTGGGCTGCGAAGAGGCTAGATCTAGTCACAGGCCTTCCAGCCTGTGAGAGCTACTGTGCATTCAGTGTATTTGGCAACTTATTGGCTTTCCGCAGCACGCTCAGGGCAGGAAACTGCAGCCTATCCCTCCCGGTTGTTGCCTGGGAGTTCCAGCTGCCAGAGGCCTCATTCCAGCCTCAGGCGTTTCATTTGGCGAATTGGAGATATTTAACAGCAACCTCTGGGGCCACTCCCTCCTGGGAGCACCGAACTGGTCCCCGAGTTAATTATTATTATTATTATTAATAATAATAATAAATTAACAATATTAATAAATAGATAAATACTTAATTATTATATCTCTATCTATCTATCTATCTATCTATCTATCTATCTATCTATCTATCTATGTTTTCTGAGGTTCTCGCGGGTATTTGTATGTGGATCTTTGGTTATTCGGGTTTTCTCCCGCGTAAGATTGGAAGTATCTAGGCAACGTTTCGATGAAGTCTCATTCATCATCTTCAGGCTTGGTCTTCAGCTCTGTGCTTCTCACTCTGAGAAGCACAGAGCTGAAGACCAAGCCTGAAGATGATGAATGAGACTTCATTGAAACGTTGCCTAGATACTTCCAACCTTACGCGGGAGAAAACCCGAATAGCACCACTACTATGACGTGGGAAAATACCCGAACAAAGCTGAATGCCATATATATATATATGATTATAACTCATTATCAATACTAATTGGATTAGATACCGTAATTGTATGCATACGTATATATATTAATAATTATAACAATAATAAGGTTATAGATTGTATACATCTAAATTCCAAAAGGGGGCACGGGCCAGCTAAAAGGACACCCAGCCTTGTAGGTCGAACCCTTGGCGAGCCAACCGCTTTTAGATTTGTATTACAGTCCTTTCTTCCATAATGGCAGATGACAATTCCGCTAAAGGCCCTTCTTTGAAGGCCAGATCTAAATCCTACCACCTGCGCAAACAGGCTAAGGAAGCCTCTAGAGAACCTTCCAAGGCTTCTCAGAGGGATGCCCTAAGACGTCATAGGGCACTGGAGAAAGAATTTGACAGGCGATCTAGAGAGGCACAACCGGTGCCTCCAGCCCTCCCACCCTCCATTCCTTCTACCTCCAGATACCCCCCTCCTCCAGATTGCTCTTCCCTCTCCAGGCGCAGCTCATCCCAGGGACACCAAGTCCCCGGACCAATGACCAGATGGACACCCGAAGCTACATTCACACCCACGGCCACTGGTCTGTGCCAGGAGGTGGCCGCCACAGTTGAGATCCCTGCTTTCATGCAGGCATGGATGGAGCGGGCTATCCGCCAGGGGATAGCAGAGGGCCTTCAACAGATGTCCAAGTCCGGTCCCCCCTCGATGGCGCCCGAACATGACTCGCCATCAGTCAGGTCCTTGCCTAGATCGGACCTTCCTCATGGTCAGGTACCTTTACAGGGGGACAGTCCTCTCCCAGAAAGGGAACTGGAGGAGGCCATAGAGGATCTGGATCGGTTCAGGGAGAGGAGGAATTTGAATGGGGGTCTACACACCAAGGGGAGCCCCTATCGGAGATAGACCCAATGGAAGGCGACATGTCTGAGGACGAGGGCCTCCCTCCCCATCAACCCACCTTTGTGGGTCTGTTCAAGCCACACATGTTTAAATCGCTTCTATTTAAGGCCAAGAACATATCTGGCCTGTCTGTACAGTCCCCCTCGGCTCTCCCTTCTCCAGCGGAGGGACAAGACGACGCCATTTTTAGACAGCCTGTGGTTGAAGCGGAGGTTATTCCGGCCCCGCCCATATTTCACGACCTAGTCTCAAACCAGTTGGACTCTACAAGGGCCCCTCCTGCCCCATCCAGCCAGGACAAGAGGTTCTTCAACCTCAAGTCGAGCTTCTGCAACCTACTTAACACTCTTGAGGTAGACGAGCCCATTGTTGGCTTAGCATCCTCTTCCTCCCCCAGTGATTCCCTGGAGGTTCTGAAACCCGAGGACAAGAGGTCCGAACTGGCTTTATGTAGGGCTCATCAAGCTGACACCTGGGCCATTAGATCGGCCACGGCTGCTTCCTTCTTCCCCAGGTCTTCGATCCGGTGGCTCCGCCAACTGAAACAGCATGTTCCCCCCTCTAACACAAGGGCACATCAGGACATCGCAAAGTTGACGGCTGCGGCAGAATTCTCGGCCGACACCACCTACCACGCGGTTAAGTTCTCTGCCCGAGCAATAACCTCTCATGTTACAGCTCGCCGCCTGCTCTGGCTCAAACACTGGCAGGCGGACATAAAAAACAAGGTTAAGTTGGTCACTGCCCCCATTAAGGGGGACAAACTATTTGGCACCGCCCTGGATCCATTGCTATCCGAAACTCGGAGCAAGAAAACATTTTTTCCTCCCCTTTTTCGGAGGCCAGAGTCAAGAACCCCTCAGCCTTTTCAGAGAGGTTCCTCCTGACCTTTCTACCAGTCACCTTTCCTGCCCAGGTATCCGAGACCCCAGTTCTTCCGGCCATTCCAGCCCCAGGATAGAGCCGATCTGGGCGACAGGAACAGGAGGGGCGGCAGCTACAGGCGTCCCTCTTCAGGGGTCCAGGAGGGAAGCCCTTCCGGCGCACCAGATAGATCCTGTTCCTCCCCATCGGCAGACGCCTCAAGCATTTCGCCGACCGATGGGACTCCTCCACCTCCGATGCCTGGGTCCGGGACACCATCAGACTTGGTCTCGCGCTTGAATTCCAGCGCGCCCCCCCTGACTTTTTTATGGCATCCCCCCCTCGAGGGATCCCACCAAACACAATTTAATGGATTCAGCTATCCATCATCTCCTCAACATACAGGCCATACAACCCATCCCACCATCCCAGCGGGGGCAGGGATTTTATTCCC
The DNA here is from genome assembly GCA_004319985.1 of Emydocephalus ijimae. Classification (NCBI taxonomy): domain Eukaryota; kingdom Metazoa; phylum Chordata; class Lepidosauria; order Squamata; family Elapidae; genus Emydocephalus; species Emydocephalus ijimae. The sequence goes on along the minus strand of BHEV01006345.1, from coordinate 1,452 downwards.
ACCTCTTCGTGGTCCCCAAAACCTCAGGTGGATGGAGGGCTATCCTAGACCTGGAACGCCTTAACCGATACCTGATCTACCGCAGGTTCAAGATGCACACCCTACAGTCCATTCTACTGGGCATCAGGCAGGGGGACTGGCTATCCTCTATAGACCTTTCAGAGGCGTATCTTCACATCCCAATCCAGCCCTCCCATTCCAAATTCCTCAGGTTCTGCTACAACCACCGCCACTTCCAATATGTGGCCCTTCCCTTTGGGTTGGCCTCTGCCCCGAGGACCTTCACTAAGGTCCTCGCGGCTCTGGCAGCCCATCTCAGGGACCTCCCGGTTCGTCTCCACTGTTACCTGGATGACATCCTCATCCTGTCTCACTCCAGACTCCAAGCAGAGAAGGATATCAGAGCTACTCTCTCTGCCCTCCAAGAACATGGGTTCCTAGTAAACCGGCAAAAGAACCAACTGTTACCATTACACAGCTCACCCATTTGGGGTCCATCATTGACTCAGTTCAGGGAAAGGTTTTCCTGTCCTCAGAAAGATTCCTTAGCATCCAGGAAACCGTCAAACATATCAGACGGTCAAGAAGGGTAACACTTTTAGAATTGTCCAAATTACTAGGTAAACTGGTCTCATGTATCTCCATTGTTCCCTGGGCCCGTTTACAGACCAGATCCCTACAGTGGTTCCTGCTCCCGTTCCAAAGGACCGGCAGAAGCAATTCAAAGGCCACGGTCAAGGTGCCTTCAAGGGTCCTCGCGTCTCTCCTCTGGTGGACCAGTCTCGCCATCAACAAGGGACAGTGCTTCAAGGAGCCCCAACGCCTCATCATCACCACAGACACCAGCCTGTCCGGATGGGGCGCTCACATCCACTCGCTCTCGACACAGGGCAGATGGTCACAGGTAGAACGGGCATGCAGTATAAACTGGTTGGAACTCCGCACCATCCACCTGGCCCTGCGCACCTTCCTCCCTCAGGTATGCGGGCGGCATGTCCTTATACTCACGGACAACGTCACCGCCAAGGCTCATGTCAACCAACAAGGGGGCACCCAGTCCATACGCTTGATGAGAGAAGCCGAGCGCCTCTGCTGTTGGGCGGAGCGCAATCTCCCTCAAAGCCGAACACATCTCAGGGGACTCAAACACCCAAGCGGACTGGCTGAGCAGGACCATGGTGGACCAGTCCGAGTGGCGCATCCACCCGTCACTGTTCAGGGAGGCGACCATGAGGTTCGGTCTCCCGTCATTAGACCTCTTCGCATCCCCCCTCAACACACAACTCCCCAGGTTTTTCTTGAGGTACCCCTCCCACGGGGCCGAGAATCATAACACCCTCAATTGCCCCTGGCCCACAGGGCTTCTATATCCATTCCCTCCATTGGCCCTGGTCCCCAGAGTCATCCAGAAGCTCATCTCCGAGAAAGCAGAGCTGATTCTAGTGGCACCCT
>BHEV01006344.1:0-24775 GCA_004319985.1 Emydocephalus ijimae | reverse complement strand
CGATGCCTTTTATGCCTTGTAATAGTCTCTCCATTAAACTTTGGAAAATGCCCGGTGCCACACTTACTCCGAATTGGAATCTATTGCACTTAAAAGCGCCTCTATGTGTAACTATTGTCTGGGCTTCTGCAGTTGCTGCGTCCACGGGGAGTGGACTAGTGTCGGCGAAGACATCTGTAAGGCTGATGTTGCCTTTCGCCATCAGCTTACTCTGCATGTGTGGTGCATTTAATCCCAGAACTATTCAGTCTCTTAGGGCTTCCTCTAAGTTCGCAAAACCACAAAGGCCTCCTAAGTTCCGGAGGTCAGCTACAAAATTACCAATGCTCTTGTCCTTCCATTGATCCCTCTGGTAAAATTCGTGTCTTCGTATCAGTATAGGTACTGCGGGTGCATAATGGGCCCTGAGGATTGGGGCGAGGGTCTTCACTTCCACCAGTTTTGCTAATGCTTTCGCCATTTTGAAAACGGTGGGGCCGCAATGAGTCAGGAACACCGCTCATTTCTTGCCAGACGTAGCATCTTTTAAATTGTTTGTCTCCAGGAACATCTGGAAGCGGTCTATATACAAATCCCAGTCTTCGATTGCTGGGTCGAATGGAGCGGGTGGTATGGCGCCACTAGTCATCTTGCCGTCTGTTGCGTGCGCTCTTTCACCACGTGCTCTGTCTTTGTCCGATATGTTCTAGTCAGCTCTATCGTCTCCGCATCCCATCCTCGTCGCCAGTGTTATGTCCTGGGCATGGGCGCAAAGAACAGATATAAGACATCGGACGGTGACTTCAACTCTTTAATTAACAAGAAAGAATGGAGCTAAAGACCTGGGCAGCAGTAGCTCTTTTATAGAGCTTGCTGCCATCAAACAACCAATGAACTGAGTCTATTGTTTTCACAAGTGTCCAATCAGGGGTTCCTGTTAACAGCCAATCAGACTGGCCAAACCTGACCAATCACGACTCGCTATTCACGAGCCAATGAGAATTGCAGGATTACAAGCCTGCTGTAAGACGAAGCTGTTTAGGGTTGTATCGCTGCATTGGTTTAATCCATAACAGAGGTAATGTTGTGGATCCCATCCCTGAGAGAGATACATCTGGTGAGACCCAGAAAAGAGTGTTTCCTGTGATGGCTCACCAGGCAGCAATATCAATCTTTTAAATAAACAAAAAATAATAATAACTTGCACAATCCATTGGCTCAAGCAGGGTGATAGAAATGTCAGACTGAATATAACATAAAACAAATTAATCACAACAGAACTAATCTAGAATGTAACAACTATAATTGCCCAGTTTAAATGTGAATTAAATGACAAATTGGCACTGAATTCATAAGGTAAGGGCATAATCAGATAGTGGACCAAGTCTATTGTCTTTGTATATCATTGACTCACACTTAGAAGTGATTCAAAACCAATTCATATTTCAGAGACAGCTGACATCACAACTTAGCTATTCAACCTTGTCTGTCTTACTGCTGACAAGGACTGAGCAATGGGAGAAGAGGCCATGCAACTAGAAGCAATAAAGAGATCACTAATTGATGAAGAAAGAGAGAGGTACAAAAACCTGACATTCTTTTTTTTTTTTTAACTGTGGAGAGATTCTAGCCGCATAGTGAGAATCTGCCCAACCAAAGTGTCCAGAAAGGAGAAGGGCCTCTCACCATGCTTGGGAGACCATTGTACTGAACAAAGAGGCCAGAACCAGGGAAACTAGAACAGTCTCTATCACAAGAGTTCACAAAAGGAACTATTCAAACATTAAAGAGACATCAACCCACTTTAATCAAGATACATTGCTGAAATTTTACATTGCCTTGACCATGGACTGGAATAAGTGACTGAAAGGTGAGTGGATTCTGGGGCAAAAGCCAACTTTTTTGATTCTGCTTCCTGTCTGTTAGGAAGCTTATGTTCCACTTTCAAGTGTATTCAGGTACTGCTGGTTGGTTTAATTTACTTAGAAGAGTGTCTGGATGATGGTATGCTGAACTGAAGTCTACAAAGAGGACCCTTGCGTAGGTATTTGGAGATTCAAGGTGTTGTAGGATGTAATGCAGAGCCATGTTAACAGCATCATCTGTCGATCTATTTGCTCATTATGCAAACTGCATGGGATCTAAAAGCGGATCCATGATGCTTTTCAGGTGGGACAGCACAAGCCTTTCAAAAATTTTCATAACTACATGTAGAATTGTAATTGCAGGAATGTTCCAATCTGATGGCAAACCTCAGGTAATGAATGTTTACAGAGCAAATACAACTCAGGAAAACAAAGTCATTAATGTAAAGGAGGATTAGAGAGAGGAAGTAAACATATGTTAGACTTTAACTAGAGATAATTAATTGTATTAATTACTATGCTAAACAGTAACGAAAATTGAGCAGAAACCAAAGTTAACCAATGGTAGAGGGTTACTAAAAATGTGTATGAATGCAAGACTAGACTCCAATAAAGTTCATCATGATTCATTTGATCATGATCAAACACCTCGACTGCCTCGTTATTACAACTACAGATGTTAGAGCAACTGGTCTGTAGTCATTCACTTCCTTGATGGAGGCCCTGTTTGCAGCTGGGATGATATTAGAGAGTTTGAAGCAGGAAGGAACATAGCACATCTCTAGTGATCTATTGAAGATTCGGGTGAAGATGGGGGCCAATTAGTCAGCACAGACTGTTAAGCAAGAAAGAGTTATCTTGTCTGGCCCTGGTGCTTTCCCAGGCTTCTGTCTGTGTAATAGATGTTGCACTTCTTTTTCTGTGATCACCAGAGGTTGTGAGCCCAATGGATTGGGGCCAGTTGTAGGAGGCTTGGCTGTTGTTGGTGTGTTTGAGGTGTGGGTTGTGGAGATAGGTGGTTGTAATTTCTTTTCAAACCTGCAGTAAAACATATTCAGGTCATCTGCTAGTTGTTGATTTCCTTCTGCCTGGGAAGCCAGTGATGCTTTTAAGAATTTTCCACATGTTTGCTGGTTCATTTGTTGAGAATTGATTCTTTAACTTTTCAGAGTAGCTTCTTTTTACTGCTCTGATCTCTCTTGTTAATATGATTATGGCTTGCTTGTATAGCCTTCTGTCACCTTTTCTGTAGGAACGACGTAGCTGCTTAAGTTTAGCTGTGAACCAAGGTATACTGTTACAATATATTTTCAGGTTCCTTGTTGGTACACATAAGTCTTCACTGAACCTAACATATGAGTATCTGTGAGCTCATCTAGGTCTGCAGAGGTATTTTCAAAAACATTCCAATCAGTGCAATCAAGGCAAGCCTGGAGCTTCAGCTTTCTCATCAGACCAAGTCCTCACTGATTTAATTATTGTTTCCATGGTTTTAAGTCTTTGTCTGTAAGCAGGTACAAGGTGAATCATGCAGTGATCAGAGTGTTCCACAGCTGCTTGTGGTATAGACCTATAAGCATCTCTTACTGTGGTGTAGCAGTGGTCTAAAGTATTTTTGCCTCTGGTGGGACAATTTACATGCTGGAAATATTTTGGGAGCTCTTTCCTTAAATTTGCTTGATTGAAATCTCCTAAAATGATGGGAAAGGAACCTGAGTGTTTGGCTTCAACCTCCATAATTTGATCAGCAAGAGTTCGTAATGCCTTGTTTACACAGGTTTGTGGAGGAACATACACAGCTATTAGGAGAAATGAGGAGAACTCACGTGGAGAGTAAAATGGCTTGCAGTTGATGTGTAAAGACTAAATTTTCATCACTTTTATTTTTTTTATTTTTTATTACATCATCAAAACAAAATAATTATCTCCTCTAGGAATTGTCATGTTTTCTTAGCTAGGCCAAAACACGAAAGGCTGCACAGAAGGAAATGATATTCAAAAACAGTCAACGTATTAGCTTGGATATAAAGAAACACTTGAACCACAGGAAGTTTGGCACAAGGGTAATAATGAGCCTCTGTCAGACTCATTGTTTCAGATTTCTACCCTCTATTCTCTTCTGCCAGAGTATCTGTTCAAATCCTGATGCTATTCAAAATACAAATTTGCACTCATATGGTTCTTCAAATAGAAAATGATAGATTTTCTCATTAAGTGCATTTTCAGATCTAAACCTTGGACCAATCTTTAGATGAACTATTGAATTGTGTGCATTTCCTGATCAGTAGGATGGAAGGCAAACCATTCTCACAATAACAAAAGCATGAAGATGTTTCTTGTGATATTTTTTAATGTACAAAGTAGTTACTCTGAAATGCCCTGCAAGTGATGCTTTTCTTGTTCCACATGAATGGTACCAACCTGGTGACTTCACCATTGGTGGGGTTATATCTCACATGGGTTACAACTTTTTTGACATAAAATTTAATGAAAATCCTTCTATAAAACCTTATGACATACTAATGTAAGAATTTTTTTCTCTAATGTTACCTAGACTTTCAAAAATACTTTATATGACTAAAAATTTAATTTGGCACAATTATAGGGTTTTTCATATAATCTATACCTTCCTTTCTTCAATTATATCATGCTATGAAAGAAGAAATAACATTCTTTACGTTATTTTAGAGTCTTTCACATGAAATGAACAAAATTTCAGATCAAGAAGCCTCTATTTGAACATTTACTGAGGTAAAGATAATTTTTAGAATGATTTGGCATTATCTCTTGTCACAAAGCATACATAGAGAGGCATGACTTTTACAGAGGCATGACTGAGAGCATTTTCACAAAGTACATCACTGGTTTGATGGCAACTGTATATCAGATAAAAAATCCATTCAGAGAGTGGGAATGACAATCAAGAAGTTTTTGGCAATCTCAGTTCCTGTTGTTCAGGATACTGTTTATAAACACTATGTGCTTAGTGCTCAACTATTTTTCTGGCCATGTAAATGTATACATCCAAACTAGACTGTGTTGTTTCTCTGTGTCATATAATATATGTGGGTATATACATAATTTTGTATTTATTATTTATTTATTTTGTCATGTTTATGTAATGTGTATGGAAGGTGGTGACCAGAATAAGGTGGTGACCCTCTGAGAGCTGTATGTAATGAAATTTCATTTTAAATTTAGTGTACATTCAAAGTGACAATAAAGTTATTCTATGTTATAAAACTATATTGGAAATAAGTGATTCCTGTGGAATCTGTTCATATATCACTTTCTGAAAACATCATATAAAATATAGCACTTTGAAAAAAGTCCCTACTTTTATTTGTTGCAGTACATATTTGTGGAGGTCATGGAAATGCTGTGTAAAATGAATTTGAACTCTGTAAAAATTACCAATAAAGGAGAATATTTTGGTTCTGGATTGAAATGAGGAGTGGTTGATGCTCTCGAAGATGTGCTGTTTTCTTGCAGACATTTCATTATCCAAACTAGATAAAATTCTCAGTACGAGTCAGTGATGAAGATATCTATTTTGCACAATGAAATGTCTGCAAGAAAACCACCAAGCTCAAAGAGCACCAAGGACCCCTCTGTAGAAATTATTAAGAATTTTAGAAACAGTGATTATCTCTTTACTACTATCAGATAAAGAAACATTTTTATTCACATAGAAATGATGCCACCTTATACAGTTATTTTTTTGTTTTTGACAAAAAAGTATTTGTGTATGATATTTATGATTTTTAAGATTTATAATGATTGCCCATTCCAAAAGAAATGCTCATGTTGCTGTTGTTGTTATCTCCATTTTTCTAGATTCTTCAATCAAGCCCATTCTTCTTTTCAACACATCTACTACCTTTATATTATCATAGACTCATGCTTGGAAGTGATTCAAAGCCAATTCAGATGTCAGAAACATCTGATATATATTGCTGAAAAATTTATATGAACTTCACCCTCCCAGACAAATAGAAATAAGGGACTGCCATGTTAGTGTATTCTGGGGCAATAACTGACTTTATAGACTTCATGATAGTTAAAATTTTACAAATCCCCACAGTCACTCAAGACACTCCACTGCAAATAGAAACAATGAAATGCAGCTGACCTCATGGTGAAGTGTTGTGGATGATTACTGAGAACATTTTAAATTTATTAAAATAAGGTAAAATGGGACTGCACAGCAAAATAAATGTCTTATTAAAAGAAATATTAGTGACTCTTGAAGGTATGTGGGAAGTGATGGCAAGTACAAACAATACATTATGAAATTTAAAAGTTGGTCTAAATATGTGGTCCTTACTGCAAATAGCAATAGGCCATCATACTCAACTATTAACCCTGAATGTTACAAGCCACCTTCACTTTCACATCATCTTGAAATCAGAGTGCCTGAAACATCAAATACCATTATAAATTGGAGGCTGGAACTCTGTCTTTTACAACTCCAACTTACCAACTTGTCCAAGTACAAGCAGCAGACCAGAAGAACTATAGCACTGCAGAAAGTTAGAGCCCCCCTCCTAGAAGAATGAAATATTCTAGGAAATATTAAAAAGGCAGAATATTATATTTCCCTGGAACTGAAAAAGAGAAACATGTTTTTAAAGACAAGGTAGCTTTCTGCAGCTTCCTGTCCCGCCTACCCATCTCACCACAAGGCACCTGGGAAGATTGCATCACCCAACAGGATTCAACCAAACTTAGCACACATACCACCTACAAAATGAGCTATTATTACAGACAGCAACCAATCAAGATACTTTTCCTGTGCCCCAGGAAGGCATAAAACCCAGGAACTCCCAGCATCTCTCCCCTTTTTCACACAGGATCTCCAAGGCATGTGATCCTGTACATCCAGAAACCTTATATATTTCTTCCAACAATTTGGCACCCAGCAGATGGGACTCCAAGCTAACTTGACCAATGGACCTGGCCCAGGTAAGCAGACCTTTGCAAGCAGCAGATCCATTGAGTCTGTGGGTGAGTTTTCCTGGATCATGGCACCTGGAACAAAGGTTTTGAAGGGGTTTTGAGTATTGAGCTCAAAGGCTGATTGGAAAGAAGATGAGTACTTCTAAAATTCAACACCACCTATTCAACACCACCGACAATGCTACTGCTCTTCAAAGTGACCTTGATTATGTGTTTGAAAGGTCAAACAATTGGCAACTCCAAATTTCGACCAACAAATGCTCTGTCCTACACATTGGTAAAAAAAAATCAGTACATCAAATACAAACTAGGTGGATATGACCTCATTGATGACCCTCACTCTTTCAAGGACCTAGAAGTATTCATATCTAATGACCTAAGCACCAGAGCTCACTGTGACAGCATTGCCAAAAAAGCATTAAGCGTTGTAAATCTAATCTTACGAAGCTTCTCCTCTGGAAATATTGAATTGCTAATTAGGGCATACAAAACCTTTGCTAGACCAATACTCAAATACAGCTCTTCTGTCTGGAATCTGCACTGTATATCAGACATTTATACAATTGAGTGAGTCCAGAAGTATTTCACAAGAAGAGTACTACACTCCTCTGCTTGCAGCAGAATACCCTATATCACCAGACTTGAAATTTTGGGCTTGGACATTCTTGAACTATGCCGCCTACTTAAGCATAATACACAAAATTATCTGCTATAATGTCCTACCAGTCAATGACTACTTCAGCTTCAACTGCAACAATACAAGAGCACACAACAGATACAAATTCAATATTAACGACTCCAAACTTGATTGCAGAAAGTACAACTTTAGCAACTGAGTGGTCAATGCCTGGAATGCACTATCTGACTCTGTAGTTACATCCTCAGACCCCCACTCCTTTAACCTCAAACTATCCACTACTGACCTCACTCCATTCCTAAGATGTCTGTAAGGGTTGTGCATAAGTGCACCATCATTCCTCCTGTCCCTGTCCTATTGTCCCCATTTAATCGTATCTATTTTCTGTATTCTTATTCATGTTTATACTTATACCTATTATTTTGTAACATAATATGATTCCCAATCTGGTGGCCCAAAACCCGCTCTATTTTTAGAATCTTCCAACATTTTCAAGTTTATCCTTGCCTTTTTCCCCTTGCCAAATATATTTTAATATTGTTTTATTTAATTCTTCAAAATATTTTTTCTCCAGTTTTATTGGTAATGTTTGGAATAAATATAATAATCTTGGTAGGATATTCATTTTTATGGTGGCTACTATTCCCTTTAATGATAGTTTACCTTTTTGAACTTCTCCAAAGCCATTTTAATTTGTTGTGCCAATTTATAATAATCTTCTTTAATTGTTGTACATCTTGCCATGAGTTGGATTCCTAAATATTTAATATATACCTATTTTCCTAGATTCCTAAATATTTAACATATACCTATTTTCCTTAGTTTTTTTTTACTGTATGTCTGTAATATTTTAAACTAATATTTTGGTTTTTTTCTTTATTTATTTCCAGTCCTGCAACTTCACCATATTCTTCTATTTTCCTAATTTGTTTGAGTCCATTTTCTTGTGGGTCTTCCAAGATAAAGGCCAAATTATCTGCAAATGCCTGTAATTTATATTGTTCCCTTTTTATTTCCATACTTTTAATTTCTATGTCTTGTCTAATATTTATATTTAGCACTTCCAATGTCAATATGAATTATAAAGGAAATAGTGGACATCCTTGTCTTGTGCCTTTTTTATATTAAAATTCTCTGTTGTATTTCCATTTACCATCACCTTTACCATTTGTTTATGGTATATTACCTTTGTATTTAAAATCATTCTCATATTGTTCTTAATCTGACTCTTAGGACAAAAGCCATTTTGATCTAAATGTATAAATTTATTCAGAAACCTTTTTAATCTTTGTGCCATTATTGAAGCATATATTTTATAGTCAGTAAAGATATGAGCCAATATTTTTTTATCTGTATTAAATCTGAATCTTATTTTGGAATCAAAGTAATATTTGCTTCCATCCATGAATTTGGTACTTTTGTATCAATCAATACTTCATTATAGACTTCCAACATTGGTAGGCCTAAAATATCTTGTAAACATTTTGTAAAATTCTGCCTGCAGCCAATCTGGTTCTGGTGTTTTATTATTCTTTTGTCTTTTGACCACTTTTGATAATTCCATGATTGATATTTATTCATTTAACATAGTTTTTACTTTTTACTTTTTCTGGTGCTTTTGGTAATTCTGCTTTTTCCACATATTGTTTATTGTTTTTCTCTTCCGAAACTTTTTCTTGCTCATACACCTTTTCATAATAATATTGACTCATTACTTTCCCCCTCATTTTTGTAGTATAATGTCCCTTTCTGATCTACTGGCCTATGTATCAATTTCTTTTCTTTCTCCATTTTCAATTTATATGGCAACCATCTTCCTGGCTTATTTGCATTTTTTTAAAAAGTTATGTTTAGCATTTTGAGACTACAGGACCTTCTGCTAGGAAAAAAGGGAGAGAGAGTGTGAAATGGGATGGAAAAGTGAATGAGATAGTTGAACCCAAGCAACTAGCTGGGAAGTCACTGAGCAAAGCCCTGTGAAAGGAAGGGGCCCTAACCTCTGGAACCAAGCAGAGGCTCTTTAGGACTTTCCTGAGACCTAAAACTGTGAGCGAGGAAAAATCCAGTAACAGGAGGTATCCATACTCAATGTAGGGACTAGTGGAGTCCTCCAAGACCAGTGGTGGGATTCAACTTTTTTTTACTACTGGTTCTGTGGGCGTGGCTTGGTGGGCATGGCAGGGAAAGGATACTGTAAAATCTCCAGTCAGAGGTGGTATTTGCCGGTTCTCTGAACTACTCAAAATTTCTGCTACCAATTTTCCAGAACTGGTCAGAACCTTCTGAATACCATCTCTGTCCCAGACCCTTTTTCGTCTGAAAACTGCTAGGCAGAAGACTCCCTACAGGAGATATCCATACTCTGATAAGGAACCAGAGTCCTCCCAGATCCCTTTTGCTCCAAAAACTGCTGGCAGGGCAGTTGTCTAACTAGGAAACTCAGTTTGCTGGGACCCAGCAGAGCCAAATTGAACCCCTACATTGGAGGGGAAAACATGTAATGCTATTGCTCAAGGGTCATGGTTGCTTCCTCAATGCTTTTTTTTTAAAAAAAATATTTTTTTTATTTTTTCATTTTTTACAAACATATTGTTGTGTGAACAATATGACAATATTCTTCATATTTATTACAATTGACAATCTTAATATTGATACATATATTTTGTTAAATTGTAACCTTTCATTCTTTCATTATTCATCATTTCAATATCTTATTTTTGTGTCAATCTCCATATTCTGAATATCCCTTTTTTAACTACAAATAACATATTATTAATCATGTTTGTGGTGTTTAACAGACTTATATAATTCTAATAAAAAATCACCAATTTATATTGGGTTATAATCTTCCATTATTTATAACCTTTCTGATTTTTAACTATGCCACTATTATATTTAAAAAATCTCCTTTCTAACCACATTTTGCAACTTGTTTATTACAAATAGAATAGTATTCATCATATTTACAATTGACAAGATATATTATTCTAATAATAGTACAGTTGTTTTATTAAGTTACAATCTTTCATTATTATCTTGTATCAATATATTATTTTTGTTATTTTTTTATCAAGCAAATTCTAGATGTCATTCCTCTTTCTTCAAATAAAATGTTAATATTCATATATATTACAGCAATCTTATATAAATTGGTTAATCATACACATATTTATGTTAAATTGTATTGTTATTTAATTATTCCATATCACATGTTCAAAATTACTCTCATTCAAATTCTAAATTCCCTTGTTATTAATTCACCTTACAATGTAAAAATTATATTCCCTTAACAGAATAGACTAGAATACTTTTATTGGCCAAGTGTGATCAGACACACAAGGAATTTGTCTTGGTGTAAATACTCTCAGTGTACATAAAGAAAAGATACATTCATTAAGAATCAAGAATCATAACGTGCAACACTTAATGATAGTCATAGGATACAATCAACAATCAAATCATACTAGGAAACAGTCAATATAAATTGTAAGTGTTAGGGATAACATTGTTTTACCCTAACTGGTTTAGGTAAAATAATAAATATGTAATCATAGTTTGTAAGTTAAAGTGTCTGCAACTTTAACTGTAGGAATGTAATTAAGGGAGTGGTTGTAAAAGCACCATAAAAGAAGCAAGGAACTTCAGCTTGCTCTCTCTGGCTTTGATGATCCCTAATTACTGGATGTTTTGAAGACTGCGTTTTTTCCTTACTCGAACGGGAGAGAGAAGGACTGTTGATTTATTGTAAGTGAGCTGACAAAGGATATTTCTACACGGACTTTTTGCTAACTGAATATCCTTGAATGGACTGACTAAATGATACATGACTAATGGACTGTTATTTTGACTATGCTATAAACTCTAAATGGAATAAACTATATTTTTGATAGCACAAGCGTTTCTGTTATTTTTACTGTATGTTAACAAGCATACAAGCTTATCTCACTCATTTATCTGTATGCCTATCTGACTAACGCTGCACATTCTGTTTAGCTTGTCTCCTTTACACTGGTTGGGGAACCCAGAAATAACACTGGTTATGGGCACAGGCTTAACAGTAAGGATACAAGCGACAAAGTTACAGTCCTACAATCACAAGTGGGAGGGGATGGGTGATAAGGAGTGATGAGAAGATTAACAGTAATAGTAATGCACACTTTGTAAATAGTTGAACAGTGTTGAAGGAATTATTTGTTTAGCAGAGTGATGGCTTTCAGGAAAAAAAACTTTTCTTGTGTTTTGTTCTGGTGTTCTGAGGGAAGAAATTGAAACAGCATCATTTTGAGGGAAAGAATTGAAACAGTTTATGTCCAGGATGTGAGGGGTCTGTAAATATTTTCACAGCCCTCTTTTTGACTCGTGCAGTATACAGGTCCTCGATTGAAGGCAGGTGGGTAGTAACTGTTTTTTCTGCAGTCCTAATTATCCTCTGAAGTCTGTGTCTGTCCTGTTGGGTTGCAGAACCAAACCAGACAGTTAAAGAGGTTAATCCTCCTTTCTCTAATTTCTAGCCATTTTTAAATTATCCATCATCTCTCACTCACAATAAAACTTGGATTATTCATTTCTTAGCTTGTCTCCTGTATTCCTCTCATGGATCTTTACCTCTAAATGCTACCACTTTTTGTCCCATCCTCTCAGACATTTCTCCCTTCTCTACCCACTTTACTTGTCTCATTTTCAAGTTGTCTATGTTTACCCTGTCTCTCTCCCTGCAATTCCAATTCCTGTTTAATTTCACTTAAAATATTATCCCCTTGGTTTATATCATCAATCTCTCTTGAAGAGATAGCAGAAAAAAGATCTCCAAACCCCAAGCCCTGACTGTGACTTACATGATACAACCCAGTTTCCAAGTAAAGCAGGATGTTTGCACTGTGTTGCACTGGTGGTCTCATGAGTATGTGTCCCAGGGCTCATTGTGTGCAGTTTCAAAAATACTAAATAGCCTGGATTGCATATTGGCTGACCTCAATCTGGCCTCACAAACCCTGGAAAATAAGAGCTAGGGCAGGTTTAGTAACCATCTCTCGGAAATGGGCAGCCTGTAATTTAAAGGAAAATCATGGATGTGAATAACTTTGGGGTTTGTGCTTGCTTGAAACCTGACTGTAAGATCACAGAAAGTGCATCAAACATCTGAAAATAATTGGCATGGAAAATTGAACACTATAAATTTCTTTCCAAGAACTTTTCCACTGGCTACTAGACCTTCATGGTTGAGAGCTTTTGCAAGCCATTGAAAGAATCCAAAGAATTTTTTTTATCAATGCTTTCCCATTTGCCTCAAAAACATTAAAAGCACCAATCAAGACTCCCTGATTTGATCAATTTTTAATCTTTTGCCAATAACATGGATGTTTGACCCACATATTTTGACAAAAAGGGGAGATATTGTAGAAAGTTAGGACCTACTCCTCTCCTAGGAGAATGATATATTCTAGGAAATATTAAAAGGCAGAATATTATATTTCTCTGGATGAGAAAAGTAGAAATGTGTTTTTAAAGACAAAGAAGCTTCCTGCAGCTGCCTGCCCCACCTTCAGTTCCCAGGTAATGGGATTAAGACATGGTCCTCAGAACATAATAAAATTACCTGTAAATTTGTTTCCAGAACATTTGCCATGGCATGGTTGAACACTCTTCTTTGGGGAACCACTGAAGGAATCCTTTTCTACTTCCTCTTATCAATGCTTATCAATTCTTTGGGGAACCACTGAAGGAATCATTTTCTACTGCCTCTTATCAATGCCTTCCCCTTTTTATCAGAAAAATTAAAAGCACCCATTGAATCTCCCTGATCAGATCAATTTTTAATTTTTTCCCTAGAAAAAATGTTTTGCCAAAAAAGAGGGGGATAGTTGGAAGTATTTCATTCTTTAAAAAATACATAAAATAAAAAAAATACAACTGTTCTTATAATTTTGTATATTTTTTCTTATACATAGCATTCCTTCTATTTATTTTTTTTTCAGCAATTTCTCTTTGCCAGTAATATCATGTGCTGAGCTAATTTTTCTTTGTGAGTTGCTCTCTTTGGTTGAGGTCAGGCCGCAAAACAATGATGTAACATTTTGGAAGGAATATGCATCTCAGTAATGCAGTGCTGGAGGACAAGATGGAGAAGACCTCCACAGCTACCATGGCTTTTCCTTTTGTGCTTAGATAGGCTGGAAAGAAGGAAATCCACACACTGCAAAAGGCCAACATGCTGAAAGTGATGAACTTGGCTTCATTAAAGCTGTTGGGTAATTTACGGGCAAAAAAAGCGACAGTAAATCTTGCAATAGCCATAAACCCATGTAGCCCCAAAAACAATAAAAGAAGAAAGCTGAGCCTTCATTGCACTGTAAAATCATTTCTTGGAGCTCTGATTTCATGTCCAACTCAGGAAATGGGGGAGATGTCAACAACCAAAGAATACAAAGACACAGTTGGAAGAGAGAGCAGGAAAATACAGTACAAAAAGCCAATCTATTCCCCACTCATCTCTTCATGTGAGATCCTGGTTTAATGGCCATGAAGGCAACAACCACGGTGATGGTTTTGGCCAGTACACTAGAAATGGCCACTGAGAAGGTGATGCCAAACAATGATTGTCAGAGAAGGCAGGTCACTTTGCCAGGCTGGCCAAGGAAGAACAAAGAGGAGAGAAAACAAAGCAGAAGAGAGACAAGGAGGATGTAGCTTATGGACCGGTTGTTGGCTTTGACAATGGGAGTATCTCTGTGCTTAGTAAATATTCCAAGTACCCATGATGTCAACAAGAAGAAAGAAAGAGCTGCTGAGGCTAAACCAATTCCTAAGGGTCCTTCAAAAGTTAGAAAGACCAGCAGTTTCAGGATACAACCATTCTTTTTTTTTATTTGGATAATGATCTTCTGAACATTCAAAACAACCTTCCACATCTGGAAAGAAAATCAAGGATTTTTTTTTTTTCATCTTGGCATTTCATATTATTGGGGAGTGCTTGGTACTCTCTGATCTTGTTCGTTTCCTTGCAGACATTTCATTACCCTAGCTTGGGAATACTGCGGGTTCCATCCCCTATGGAGATACACCTTGTGGGACCCAGAAGAAAGTCCTTCTCTGTGATGGCTCCCTCTCTTTGGAACATCATTCCCCAAGAGATTGGAATGGCTCCCACTCTAACACTCTTCTGGAAAGCGTGGTTATGCCAGCAGCCTGGGGAACCCAGAGCGGGATGGAGCCCATTAAATGGCTCATGTGATCTGCTGTCACTAGGGTAGGGGGATTTTATTGTATTATATAATATAATATTATATTGTATTGTATTGTATCGTATCGTATCGTATCGTATCGTATCGTATCGTATCGTATCGTATCGTATCGTATCGTATCGTATCGTATCGTATCGTATCGTATCGTATCGTATCATATCATATTATCTTTATTGTTTTTATTGTTTTAAATAAGTTTTTATATTCTGTAAACTGCCTTGAGTCACCATGTGCAACAAGGTGGCAATATAAATTAAATAAACAAACAAATAAATCAACAGCATCATCAGTGCTAGTAAGGAATACTGTTTGCTCTCAGTTTATATTCTGCTGTCTTGCCTGTCTATGTGGGAGGGGAGAGTCTTAGAGATTCTTTAGTTGGGCTCCTTATTGATGGCTCTTTGGCAGTTTCTTGATTGGGATGTTGTTTACTTGATTGCTGGTCTGAACTTAACCTTGGAGTTAAGGAATGCTGATCCTGAGTGCTGATTACTGGTGGAGAGCTGCTGGAGTCTCTTTGTTCTCTTTTTGGTCTGGATGAATGTGTCTTTTGCATAGTCTATAGGTGTTCTTAATGTCTATGTGTCTTTTGATGACCGATTTGTCATAGTGCCAGGCTTCTAGAAATTCCCTGGCATTTCTGGAATTGGTCCTGTCTGGGATTATCCTTTATTTGTATTCCATTTATTGAATATACCCTTATTAATTTCATGCAATCAATTAATTTACTCAAATTTGCTTAAGACTAATAAAGGTAGTAGAATTCCTAGCCTACCATTTTTATCTGAAATCTTCCCTTCTGGACATGGAACACATTCATAGCAGCAGGACTGATCCCCCTCAATTCCTTTCTTCTGAGATCCGGGAAACAAGGGTCATTGCAACGAGAAAGTGGAAGAACCTGATGATAAGCATAGAATATTTTGAAATTGGAGATATTTAACAGAGTTTGTATTTTTTCTCCTTTATGGAAGGGAATTATTTTTTATTTGCCAAGGAAACTAAATTTATCTATTTCATCCAGTCTGTTCTATCTCCTTCAGGCAAAGCAATTTAATAGCCATTCATTGCATCACCCAGCAAACTTCAACCAAATTTAGCACACAGACAACTTACAAAATTACCCCTGCATTGGATTTGTTGAGCTAATTTCCTGTTAGGAGAATGAGCGCACACAGGGAGACATAGTGAAAGTGTAAAGAATAACACAAAACCAGCACACAGATAAACTGTACAGAAAAATGTAGGTTTTTACTTCCAGTAAATGGTTAAGTAAAGTTCAAATAAGCAGTCCAAATCATTCACGGTTAAAGCAGTCAGTTTTCAGTCCAGGGATAATCCAAATATCAAAGTCCAGAATCAAGAACAGTTCAGTAACAGACTTATATAAAATCCAACTATGATCAGCAACAGTAAATAGGAATGGCAACACTCTCCAGAACAACAGAACAACCCAGGTTTCTGGCTCCATCTTATGGCCATTTGAAGAATCACACCCAATTACCATTTTAACTTTCCCTGAAAGAGACAATATTAAAATGTCTATCCTGGTTTATATATTTTGCAACCCAACTGTTAGGTGACTTACATTCCTAACATGCTCCCCTTTGGGTAGGACAATATATACAACCTTACATTCTAAGTCCATAATCCTCATAGCAAGAGCTATTCTTTGCAGAGCCTGGGGCTTTTGTAAAATGAACTGCAATGTTATTTTCTAACATACATTATTCCAGCTTAATCATCTTACTTTGCACACATTGTCTCACATTTAAATATTTTAAATCTGTGTGTTTTGATCTTGTCTTAACAGCAAGATTTGAAGACACCTGTATTGCTGATTGGTTGTCTTCATAAACAACAATAGAATATGTTACATCAATTCCCATATCAATTAATAGTTGCTTATAATAAACTAAATCTGTACATAATAAAGATAAACATGAGAATTCATCCTCCATTGTTGACAAACTTGAGGAACCACACCCAATCACCATTTTAGCATTCCCTTAAAGAGACAGTATTAAAATGTCTATCCTGCTTTATATATTTTCCAATCCAACTGTTAGGTGACTTACATTCCTTACAGGATTCTGACAACCAATTAAGTTACATTTCTTGCAACAGGAACAGGATGCAAGTTCAAAACCCAACAGAGGGTATAAATATATCTTATTCTCCACTCCATGTGGTCAGCTACCCAGAATCTGCTTCACCATTGAACCATCTTTCCAATCAGCCTCCATGTTTCCAGTGTTTTTTCCCCATATGGAACTGAACCCAAAAAGATATTTCTGCCAACAATGGTATGGTAATATATTTTTACATGATTTTGCAATGTCAATTTAATGAGTTCTTGATCACCAACAACACATTAAAATAATATTTCATTGTCTCTTTAAAAACCAAAGATCAGATTTGGAAAGGGATTATGTTCTAAATGGGATCATAATGGATTAAAGCATGGTCAATTCAGTAATTTAATACCTGGTTAAAAGCTGGATTCCAGACAATCACTTCTTCATCAATGAACGATTCTTTCCCTTTTGGGGCCTGTAAATCTATCTTTCCAACTCTGACTCTCTGAAAGGATCTGTTTGGAAAAGTGATCAAGTTGGTGATGTCGAATCCACCTGTTGCTTCTCCTTTCTCATTCAGGAACACTCTCTCCCCAGCTGAATTGTCAAAAGAAATCCCTTGAAGAAATGAATGGAGCTACTTGAAAGGGAATGAAAGAGAGAAGAAATTGAAAGGCTAATAGTAGAGAAAAGAACATCATGTCCAAGTTTAATTTACTCATTGTTACTATTACTATAACTATTATTAAATATGTATGCTTAGAAATTTAATAATTGATATTACATGGAGTTATATATTTCCACTCTAATATCATTTGAAAATATTTTCAGGAAAAGTAAGACTGAATTTAAGCAGAATAAAAATTAGGCTTAGGGAATTATGTAACTTCCTTCAATTATGATTTGGGTTCCCAACTTAAACAATGAATTTAACCTAGCCCATATCTAATCTTTCTCATTAATACAAAGCTATTTTGAAATTTGAGGTCTGACTAATTTCCTTTAACCAATTTTTAGAATCTGAGACTCAAGCATTCTTTGATAGCTAAAAAAGCTAATGCAATCCTAAATTGTATTAACTTGATCTTGTATTAATCAAGATCAAGGGAGGTATTAACACCACTCTATGAAGCCTTAGTAAGACCACACCTAGAGTACTGCATCCAGTTTTGTTCACCACATCATAAAAAAGATGTTGAGACTCTAGAAAAATTACAGAGAAGATCAACCAGGATGATTAGGGGACTGGAGGCTGAAACATACAACGAACGGTTGCAGGAACTGGGCCTGGCTAGTCTAGTGAAGAGAAGGACCAGGGGAGACATGATAGCGGTCTTCCAAAATTTGAGGGGCTACCACAGGGAGGGAGGGGTCAAGCTATTTTCTAAAGCGCCTATAGGCCAGAGAAGGAATAATGGGTGGAAACTGAACAAGGATAGATTTAACCTGGAAATAAGGAGAAACTTTCTGACAGTGAGAACAATCAACCAATGGAACAGCTTGCCCTTGGAAGTTGTGGGAGTGCCATCACTTGAGATTTTCAAGAAGAGATTGGACTGCCACCTGTCAGAAATGGTGTAGGGTCTCCTGCTTGGGCAGGGGGTTGGACTAGATAACCTACAAGGTCCCTTCCAACTCTAATTATCTGTTAAATCTGAAAGATGGATGTGAGGAAGAGATTATTACAAACATAGGTTTGTTTGATACTATTGATAGCACATGTAAAAAGGACCATTTTTATTTTATTCCTGTAAAACTCTGATAGAGACAGAAAGCTTTGTTTGTCACCCATGAAAATTTCATGAGCCACAGAGAAAGTTCAAAGAGAATTGATTATTTTTGGAAGAGACAATTAAAACTAATTTAAATTATCATTTTAACTATCTCTTATTGATTTACTAAATAACTTCTGCTAACATCTAAACCAGGGGTCTGCAATCTTAAACACCCAAAGAGCTATTTGGACCTGTTTCCCACAGAAAATAAAATACTGGAAGCCAATTTAACAACTGGTGGGCAAAGCCAACTCAATATTACTCACTCCCACCCAGTCACCTTCTGCTCTGGAATATGGAGCGAGTTTCCATCCCCTGCCATCACCCTTACATCTTCAAGCCAGGTGAGGAGTGATGGGGAGAGGAGGGCCCAACAGGGAGCTACAGCAGAGAGCTGAAAGAGCCACATGTGACTCCAGAGCCACAGGTTGCAGACCCCTGATCTAAATCATAATTTATACAGTCACTTCTTGCTGATCAGTATAACAATATAACAGAATGATGAAAGAAAAAAAATTATGTGTCTATTTTAGACAGAACTAAAGACAGAACCCTGTATAACAGGGTTGGAAGACATTTTGGAGGTCTTCTAATCTAGCCAAATACCCTGAGGAGACCCAATGCCATTTCAGACAAATAGCTACTTTTCTCTGAAAAAAAAAAAAAAAACTACAATGTTGGAGCATCCACAACTTCTGCAGAGACAGCTTGTTCCATTAACAAATTGTTAATTGTTTCACCATCAGGAAATTCTTTCTCATTTCTATTTTGTTTCTCACGCCTGTTCCCAAATACAGAAAATATTAAAATTTTCCAAAATGATAGATATACATCAAAATACTCATTGAACTAAAATAAATGTACAATGAAGAGAGAATACCTGCCAAGACTGCAGTTGTGGAAGCTCAGGATTTTTACTCATCGTAGTTTTCTTTTTATTGAACATGTGTAGAGCCTGCAAAGCATGAGCCACAGCGTAAACAGCATTGTAGACACTGTAACTTTGGCCAGTCATTTCCATTTCAAACACAGGTGCAGGAAGATCCTCTAGCTTCATCTCCTCAGTGCATTTCCTACTGTGTATGTCTTCTAACTCTGGCTTTGGAAATGAACAATCAAAGCATTGTTCCCAGACATTTTGCCGAAACCCATCTCTTTAGTCTGAAAGAGGATTTATGGTCTGAAGAAATTCCCTGAAACCTACAACTTCTGTTGAATGAACACTGAAGGAAATAGCCCCACAGAACATCTTAAGATCTAGTGTGATTTGAATTCCTGATAATACAAAATCAATCTGTGCAGTCATGATCCACACCTTTCTAAGCAATGCAGTTTCCTTGCTTTCTGGGTCTACCATAAATGTGACAAATCTTGGCCATATAATTATCCAGGCTTCTCCATAGACCAGAAATGCTTTGGCTTTGCTATTCATCATATTAATGGAGACAAGTGAGATTGTTTGATAAAGTTGTAGAAAGTTTTCCATGGGAAGTTGTTGAGCAAGCTTTTCTATAAATGCTGAGCAGATTCCATTGTCAACAGAAAATATCCCAATCCACGTCCACCTGAAATGATGAAGCAGTTGGATAATCCCAATGTACTGATGATCCTCTTTGGGGACCATGAAATAAAATGAAGAGAGCTTACTGGTCTGAAATTTCTCTTGGGCTAATGAGCCATATGTCAGCTGAAAGAAAATCCAGTAGTATTCTATTGAGTCTTTAGATTTAATTTTCCTATCTTGGTTTGATATAAAATATATCCAAGGAACATTTTCCCCTAGCATTATTTTAAGAATATAGTAATAGTTTCTAGAAGACTTCCAAGGTTCCTTCCAATTCTCTTATACTGAGGATGTTCTTATTGCATGAGAATATTTCAAAAACATGAATCAATTATTTTAATAGACACCATTCAAATCTTCCCTCAGGTATGGATTGATGCTTGATACTCATTTCCTGGAACTGGCATTGTTGTTTCAGAAAAGAATGCCAAATATTAGACCTGAAGCCATGCATAACATCTTAACAGAAACCTAAGCTTAACCTTTGTTGCCCATTACTTATTCCATACTAAGAATAAGATTAAAAAATATCTTCTTAACCCCTCAGAACTTACTTGTGGAATCTTGAAGAATCCTAGAATTTCAGCTATATAAGTTGATGTGATAAAATCCAATCCACCAATGATGGCCATTACATTTTTCTGGCTATCACATTTGTAGTTTGGGACAAATTTCTGGGATTTGAAAAGCAGGTCCAAGGTGGTGCGATAGGTCATCTTTGGGTTGAGGTAACTGTCATAGATGTGGAACCCAAGAGTGGTGTTAGGTAAGATTTGGGAGTCTTCATTGATCTCTTTCAAAGCAAAAGCCAAGCCAAGTGCTGGTAGAACTTCATTATTACATGTGCTGGTAGAACTTCATTATTACACTGCAAATGATTTTAAAAACCATTGAAAAGGAGGTTGAAAGTTCTCATAAGGTAGCATCATTTCTATATTAATAACTGACATTTCTTTCTCCTATGAAAGTGGAAAAGTAATAGGTTTTCTAAAATGCTGAATAATTTGTTCAAAGTTCAATTTTGCCTTTTCTATAGTATTTGCACAATTTGCAAGAAATATCTGGTACAAGAAATAAAAATAATGCTTTTTTCAAGGTATCACATTTATTTTCTAACCTTACCCCCCTAAGAAAAAGGAATATGAACAATTCCAGTATGTATAAATTATTTATAGTTTATATGTTTTGTTACTAGTGGCAATACATTTTTTAAAAAGAATATTACCTTAAGCTTACTAAATGTTCTTCAAAAGATGTATAGCACCAAAGTTTCATTTCTTATATGTCAAATACTTTACCATAACTAGAAACATTTGGAGGACAGAGAGACTTAGATTAGATATAAAGCCTACATTTATGCTGAAAACCTTTGACTTTCATAAGAAATTTTGGAGGAAATTGATTAAGATTAGAAAAAGAAAAAATCTTACTTTGATACGTCATAAGATATTATACAAGGAGGTTCATCAAAATTAATTTCATGAAGGTTGTAAATTATGTGGGACACTATCCCACCAATGATGAGGTCTCCAGGTTGATACCACTCATGTGGAACAAGGAAAGCATCACTTGCAGGGCAGCTCAGAGTCACTATTTTCTTCAAAAAAAAAATCAGGAGGAACAACATTTTCACTCTTGAAAATGTCTCTATTCCATCCTCTCCTATCATACTCTGGAGGGAAGTTTTTATTATTTCAATGGTTAACCCAGGGATCAATTCAAGGTTTATATCTGAGAGTGCACATAAACAGAAAATCCACCAATGTCTATTTGAAGATCCCCGAGACTGCAAATTTGTGTCTTAATATTGTCAGGATTTGAACAGATATTCTGGCAGAGAATAATGGGGAGGCAACTTGCAGCAATGGCTCTGAGTTGTAGCAAATACATAGCCATTATTATCCTCATGCCAATCCCCTTGTGTTCCAGTTATGTTTATTCTTCTTGAATTGAAATTGTCTTTTATGCAGTCTTTGATGTTTTGGCCCAATTTTTTTTTTGTTTTTGATGAGAGAATAAGTGGCCAATGTTTAAACGCTTTTTAAAATGCACAATTGCTGATAAAATGTACAAATTTTCAATACAAACTACACTTGAGTTTTTAAAGATTCACTTTATTTTTATTTTTTACAATGATTTATAAATGCAGTTTCTTTCCTTTGCATAGCACTATATAGTTTGGCATACCCTCATTTTAAGAAGTTTATGATTTCTTTACAGATCACTCTAGAAGGGAGTGGACAATTGGTGTGAGTGACATTTTTTACTTTAGTTAACCATGAGTGGGAAATACATTTTATCTGTTATTTGGAAATGGACAGGTGTTTGCAGCCTGAGATCTGACTGTGGGTTTCAAACCCCTTGTGGACCAATTCCTGCAGAGGTTTTAACTCTGTAGTAAAAACTGTGATCATCTACACCTCACAATTTCCAAAGAGAGGAAAGTAGTTCTTTCTCTCTTTTTCTGTCTCTCCTTCCCTCTCTCATCCCTTCCTCACTTGCAGTATCAGATTTCATTTTATTGTCATTGACAAATGCAACTATATTGAACATTCCACCAAACAACATGCGAGATTGTTGTTGTTTTGAACTAATAAAACACTTAAATAAAGTTTTATCAAACCTTAAGAAAAAGCAGGGTTCTAATCCTGCACTTCTGATTGGCCGATAATAGCGATATCGGATTGGTCCGTTCAGGGGAATCTGATTGGCTGTTAATGAGCCACTCTCATTGGTTCAAGGGTTTAACACTCCATGTTTCTCATTGGTTAATAGGTCAGCAGCCTGCCTATGAAAGGGCTGCTGCTGCCCAAGGGTTTTGCTCTGTTCAGAATAATTAATAAAGAGTTGAAGTTCACTGTTCACTGCCTTGTCTCTGTTCCTTGCGCCCATGCGCAGAACTTAACACTGGCGACGAAGGTGGGATACGGAGATGTCAGAGCTGACTGAACACTACAGAGCACCAAACAGAGCACGTGGCTGAAGGCACATCAACAGCGGAAACCATGTGCGGCGGCGCCATACCACCTGCTCCATTTGACCTGGCACAAGAAGACTGGGACTCGTACATGGACCGGTTCCAGATGTTTCTGGAGACTAACAACTTGAAGGATGCCACTACGGGAAAAAAGCGAGCAGTATTCCTGACCCACTGCAGACCTGCCATTTTTAAGATGGCCAAGGCACTGGGGAAACCGGCTGAGGTGAAAACCATAGACTGGGACATCCTCGCACCCCTCCTACGGGCCCACTATGCACCTACTGTACCAACGCTTGTCCAAAGACATGAATTTTACCAGAGAGACCAGTGGAAAGGAGAGAGCGTTGCAGATTTCATCGCAGATCTCCGGAAGCTGGGAGGTCTCTGTGGGTTCGCTGACCTCGAAGAAGCTCTGAGAGACCAAATAATTAGATGCACCACATCGGCAGAGTAAGCTGATGGCGAAAGGCGACATCAGCCTTGCAGATGCCATCACTGATGCGACTGCAGCAGAAGCAACCAGGAAGTCGGCTGCCCAAATGCGCCGCACCAATGCAACTCGCCAGCGAAACCTCACCTCGCCTAGAGAGGCACACAACAGCAACCCACCACAATGACCTTGAATCATCATCAGAAAGTGATGAGGAGGAGGTCAACCGGCTCTGGTCTGAACGTGACCAACGCCACCAGCGGAATCAAAGACTACCGCACCAATGCGCGGGTTGTGGGGCAAACCACCCGCAATCAGACTGCAAATTCCTCGACGCGCTCTGCCACTTCTGTGGGAAAAGAGGCCACATCGGAAAGGTCTGTAGAGGCAAGCAAGGATCCAGCCCACTTCAGAGGGGAAACTACTACCGCCAAACCACAGGGAATCGTCCTATGAGTCAGGAACATTTGAACCACCAATGGAACAACCACTCCTACAGAAATAAACCACTGGCCATTTCAACGAAATGAAAAGAGGCACACCAAACCATTACAATTGGTCACGCCTCATTACTAGATGCAAAGAAGATCCGAGTGAAGGTCGCCATCAAAAACCAGCCCTGCATGATAGAAGTCGATTCAGGATCGTCCCTCTCGATGGTTTCCTGGAAGACCCTTAAACAATTAATCCCTGCCATCCGGCGGCAAGCCCTCAGAACCCAAAGAATCATACTCAAGGATTATCAAGGGAACTGAATTCCGGTCATTGGATCCAGCCTAGTCCAGGTCTCATTCAAAAATCGTACTGCATCATTACCATTGACCGTCAACGACCGTGATCGGCCTAGCTTGTGNATAGAAGTCGATTCAGGATCGTCCCTCTCGATGGTTTCCTGGAAGACCCTTAAACAATTAATCCCTGCCATCCGGCGGCAAGCCCTCAGAACCCAAAGAAGCATACTCAAGGATTATCAAGGAAACCGANACAAGGGGACCCCGATATCATTTAACCTTAACCCTGAAGTAGCCCCCATCCGTCTTAAGCCTCATCGGGTACCTTTTGCCCTTAAACCAAAGATTGACGAGCAGCTTGATAAATTAATAGCCCAGGGTGTTTTAGAACCAACAAACCACGCTCGTTGGGAAACCCCAATCATAACACCCATCAAAGGATTTGTGGGGACTATCGGGCCACCCTTAATCACGCCCTTCAACAGAACGCTTACCCGGTGCCAGTGGTACAACACCTTCTCCATTCCCTGGGGGGC